>CM016564.1:11197528-11301563 GCA_003412495.2 Echium plantagineum | reverse complement strand
TCGATTCTCATTGTAATGGGGGTGATGGGTGATTTTGTTGTTAACAAATCTTTTCGAAGTTTAACTCGTTAAATGAATGAAAAATATATTTTTTCAACATTTTTATTTTGCAAAATAGTAGTATTAAGTATGTATACAATGATATTTCAAATAACGAATACATAAATTTCTCACTATTAGACAATTTAATTAAAATATAAAATAAATTATCTTCAACAAAATTTAAATTCATGACTTCTTAATTGGAAATTTCGGTCAACTGTTAATAGGCTCGGTGATTAGTTCAACATTTGAGGTGCACATGCCTCATCGGCCCACATGGGCCAGTTGAGAGTGTTGAGTTTCCTTTTCTTTCTTTATTGTTGGGGTTTTATAACTTTTGTCTTGATGAGAATTAGTACTCGAATTAATTAGATGTCATTTATAGCTCTTGGATGCAGTACGTATTGATTAATTTTTAATTTAGGTTGGTTGCTTTCATGTCTTGCATGTTGCATCAAAGTAGGGAGTTCAATTTGGGGAAGAGAAAATTGAAAATTGTTTTGAATTCACTTTGAAGTTTCGTATTGACCATATTTATAGGAGACATAATTAATAATATTAATTTATTTTAATAATATTTTGTATAGAAACTCTTCAATAGTATTATCAAATATATTATAATACGGTGAAGGAATTCACACAGACTGAACCGTGTTCGAACATCTAGTACTAATATGAAACATGGATGGGGGACCTTTTACCTCATCCATCAATTGAACATATAATACATTAATATGGACTAATTGATTCTCTCTCCATTTTTCACTTGTCGTTTTAGCAAATCTTTTTTATTCTTAGATGCTTTGATACTATCTAAGAATATGCAAAAAATAAACTATGAACACTTTACTAAATCGAAGTGAACACAAAATTATCAAGAAACGTGGAACCTTCAAGAAAGGAAATTGATTAACATAAAGAGAAAATTGGAGTTTGATTCATATCGCAATGTGTTTGCAAGGTGGAGACGAGCCTATATATACACGGAATTAAGCTTGATTACAATTCAAGAATAAACGCCTAAGATTAGTTAACAACCAATCAAGAACCCTAACATCTAACCAACTAACTTCTGGATAATTATGAGAATCAAACGGCTAATTACGTGTCAAGCTGCTATTGACTCCGTGTGTGTTTTAAATAGAACCATGGATCGAACCCTTGCGTCTATGCTTTAATTCCTCATGCAGCAACAGGTTGTACTTCAGCGCTTCAAACAGTTGTACTCTTCTGAACTTAAACAAGACTTAATCAGGAATAAGAAATGTAATTATAATCTTTCAAGACACTCTTTCGTTTAGTTTATCTATTAAGATGACCTTGTTATTAAATGAGCATAAATTATATTCTTGTCTTCGAATTTGAGATAATAATGTTTATTCCTATAATAAATAAGGATATACAAATATATAATATCCTTAAAAGTCTAAAACGACAACTAAAGAAGACGGAGGTAGTAATGGAAACGACTCATTCATCATCTTAATTCAGATGATAATGCAACATACTTTGGAAAGAAGATTCAAGTTTATCATATTATTCGACTATTGTGTTAGATTATAATCTTCTATCTTAAAAAGCTGAGCAAATATATTCATTTATTTACATTTCAGACATCATTATTCACATAAAGAAGTTACAAATGAAAAGTCATCAGTCATCACTCACGATCATACACAAGAAGAACAAAACTGAATCATATATACGTATGAGTATATCGAGTATATTAGCCTAATCGAAGATCCTATTCACACTGCTATATCTACTAAGAGAGATGCATCTGTTGGAATAACTTGCTTGCAAGTGAATTACCACGACCACCTTCACGATCATCGTTACTCGAAAACACTGAGCGACTTCCATTTTATGTAAGCTCTTCAGCATTATTTATCTGTCTAGTAAGAGTTCAGATTCAGAAGAACTATCATAAAGCGTCGCTAAGGTCGTCAAACTGATATTCATTGTTGTTGCAGCCACTCCTGGATAGCAGAGCGAAGAGCATGGTTCGGTACAAGGTTGGTATGTTCAAGAGTCAAATTGGTCATTGGTGAAGTATCATGTCCAATATCCAACCATCCCTTCAACGCTTCTGCTTCATAAGTAAAACCATCCGCTGCCACCACTGGATCTTGCATAACTTCCTGAAAGATTAAGTCGATTAAGAGACTTGAGATCAATCGTAGACTTTCCTTGGTCCCCAACGCTAATTAGAGGAAGGACAATGACTATAAAGGAAGTGGCTAAAATCATAACTGATGTGCTAATGGTATTCATCGGACACTTCAACAAACGGTCCATGTCATATGCAGTTCTTTAATATTATGGAACATGGACATGGGAAAAAAGGGGTCCAAGGCGAGGGGGAGGTAAAGTGGGAAGTAATATGCAGTATTGCAGTCAGATTAAATCATGTCGAATTGAAGCCAATAAATTATGTAATTGTATAATCAGAGCAAGCACCAACCTGGAAAATCGGACAGATAAAATGGGATGGAGTCTGGAAACATTCTTCGGAGCCTGTACGTGAATACGAGACTCCACATGAAGCTCTCATTGGTTCAAGCACCCTCAAAACCTCACAAGCAAGTTCAGGACGATTGGTACTATCAATACAGCAGCAACTCATCGCTAAGTGAGCCAACTGTTTTGCCTGCACAAATGGCCAGTCACCAGCTGCTGGATCCAACAAATCTTTCAAGTTTCCTTGATCCAATGCATATTGAACCTCCCTTGTTATTCCCAGGGCAGGTTTCCCAGTCAATAACCGTAACAAGATAATTCCAAAAGAGAACACATCGGATTTAGGAGTAAGTTCACCCGTTGCAAGAAATTCTGGGTCCATGTAAGCGAAAGTGCCCCTTGCATTTGTTCTGCAAGAAGGTGTCTTATTGTTGCCCGAAAATTCATCTTGTTCATGCACACAGCAGATCCCAAAGTCACTTAACTTGCTCACATGGTTGACATCAAGCAAAATATTAGCGGGTTTTAGATCCCCATGGATAATGCCTTGAGGTCTGTAAGAATGTAAAAATATAAGAACAGAACATAGCTCAGCAGCAATACGAATTCGAGTCTGCCAGGTCAGTCGTGGAGTGTGGTCCTTTGGATTTAGTCGATCCTCAAGGCTTCCATTAGGGAGATACTCATATACGAGAATCCAAGCTTCAGGGCATGCTCCAATCAGAGTGACAAGATTTGGATGCCGCAGCTTACTTAAGATATTAACCTAACACCATCAATGATCAATTAATCCACGGTCGTAGGAGGTCATATATCAAATCACATTGGGGTCACAGATAATCATGTTTGAAAAGTATTGTGAAGTGCCCATGTGCAAAAAATATACAACTGTATTTTCCTACTTAACTTTGATGAGTTCTAAGGATTATGAATTTGAAAACAGAGGGTAGAGAGATGACCAAAGGAAATGGATAAAAGAAGTAAAACTCAGCTTAAGGTTAATGACAGAGAAAGCACATTAACTTTTAAAAACCATGTGTAAGTCATTTTACCTCCTGCAAAAACTCTGATGGCCCTTGCGAACTATTTGAATTTAGCGTCTTTATAGCCACTTGAGTATGGCGAAGAACACCTTTGTAAATATTTCCATAACCGCCTTCTCCAATCTTCAATGATGGATCGAAATTGTTAGTCGCTTCATTAATTTCTGAAAACGAAAACTCTGCAAAGAACTGATAATTGGGTCTTGATGAAGGACTCTGGTCATGTTTCTCCCTTAGCGCTTCAGCAATCCGTACTGCATCGTCACGCTCCACCTCTAAAACCTCCTTTTCTTTCATGAATTTTTGCATCAGATCAAAAGCAGATAATATCTTATGTTCTAATTCCTGCACCATCTGACCCGAATCAGCAATTTGGCACTCCAGACGGGACTTCTGCTCCTGGGAAACTTGAAGATCTTCCATGATCTCATTTAGGTGCTGTTGCAGCCTTTTAACTTCTGTCTGCCCTTGTGCGAGAGCTTCCTCAATTTCTCTTCTTTTCTCTAATTCTTCCGCATACATCAACTGAAATGCTTTCGCCTGTATAGAAATTTACAAAAGATGTCAACCAATGTTTCGTAAGTACTATTCAAGCAATCTTACTTTTAACAATCACAGTCACTTTCTCCAGACTCGAGAGATTTGTGCATGTCTTACCCTGAGAATAGCATCGATGGCATCTTTTTCAGCTTTCCCCCGCTTGATTGATTCTTCATATGCTTCTTTCCTGGAAGTGTCTGCATCTGCTACAAACTTCTGAAGCCTATCATAAAGTTCATCAACTCCACTTGATTCCTGTTAACATTAACAGATTAGGCATTCAGGTCAATAATAGTCAATGAAATTTACTGAAAACATTGAACATTTACTATCTGGAGAAACCTTAAAGCATCCATGATAATTACGTATAGATGGACATATGAAGGAACAAATTAATTAGACCCAAAAGGGAAATAATAACTTGTTTCATATCTTTCAGATGAAAAAACATCAGTCAAACAGAAACAAAAGCTTGTTTCAAAATAGATAATACAAAAGCTTAGTAGAAACATACTGAAATGCTAGGCAGAGGTGAAGAATCGTTTTTAAAATGGATGGCTTGTGTCTGAATTCTGGTTTCACGGTCTTCAGTTTCCACAGAAGAAATTAATGAGCAGTCATCCAGCATTTCACTAGATGAAGAAGATGATAACCGTGACCGTCCTGATGAACTTCGTGTTGACATCCCACCCCAACCATCACTGCTTCGATCTGTATATGATCTACTAAATGGTGTCAACGCATAGTCAGTAGATCCAACCCTACTGTTTTCTGGAGTAGAGTATACCAATAGACCAGTCTGTCGAGTAGCAGAAATAGCTCCGGAGGGACTAGCACTTGCTGTACTTGGAGTTCCAACTGAAGCAGGAGATGAAACTTCCAGATTAAGAGCATCAGTTCGACTTTCCCTTAAAGAAAATGAAACTATCATGAGTTATGTGGTAATTTAAAGGAAGTCCACCAAAATAGGACATGACACAAGTCTACCTGAGGAAAAGGTGGATAAATTATTTTAAAGTTAAGAACATCAAAACCACTTGAATCAATCCGATAGACAAACATAGAACCCAGTGAATCGTGACAATCTTCCATGGCAATGTTTTACATTGATAAACTCTGTGCCCTATCTTTTTCTTATAAACGAAAAACATGGATCTAACTGTAAAGTCGCTGGCAAGAATTATATAAAGAAATACCTTGTATGTATAAGGTGACCTTTGCAAACAAACCAGATATGACAGAAAGCAGGCGCATGTTGGCGTACATAGATTGCTTTCTTGGACTTAGGCTCAATCATTTTCCTGCAATAATGAATGAATAATGCAACAGGAAACGCGATACACCCTAAAATACACAACTGACTTTTTCCACTTCGCTGTATTGTATAAATAACTGGTTTCCATTTAAAGTTGCATGTAAAGGGAGAGATAATGAAAACTAGAGGAAGGGATAAATCACACTTTCAACCAGTTAGTGATTTGACCCAATTCGTTAATTGATTGAATATTACAACTCAATTTAAAATGAAGGCTTTTTCGAGGTTTTACCTTGAATAGGATTTGTTAGCTGCTGCTCCTATGACAAGTTTTCCAATGCCATGCTGGTGTATAAGCTCAATAATACCTTTCTCTATAGAGTCCATCTCAATGGTTAGTTTCTCAGCATGCATCTGACAAAGTTACAAAAAGTCGAGCATCAGTAATCCAGAATTAAGAAGTGAGCTTGAGCATTGGACAGAAAAAAATGAAATTGAAGTGTCAGCTTCATATTGATCTATGCAAGGAACTGTTACGACAAGAAGTTCAGGCAAAAAGGCATTAATAAGTTAAAGCAACATGAATCTTGAACGAGACTAGGCAAGGACGATTACCCTTGATTCCGCACAAATTAAAATATATTTCTCCAGAACTTTGCACATATTTTGCCTCTCAACTTCATGATATGCTCTAACTTGATGATCAGCCAGATGCGTGATGGGAAATTTTGAACCCACTGCAAACAGTGTTACGTAAGTCAACTCATAACTTCAAATATTTATGAATTGCCTAAATATTTCTTAGATGTTCATTTCTCAGTTCTCTTTGTCTTTATATGCCAGGAAACTGTACACATATACGCGGAAAAAACTGCATACAAGCATGAAGCACCTTAGTTGTCTGTTCTTACATGTCGGAAAATTACATATACCTATTACCAAGTAGAAAGGCATAAGAGCACTTTAGAACTATATTCCCACTGCAAGTAATACTGTAATAAAGAGAACAAACAAAAGAAAGGTTCGCCTCACCAGCCAATAACAAGAACTAGTATTAGTTACTAGAAACAACTAATGCCTAATGAAACCGAGGCAGTAACATTGTTACTGACATTTACATGGCTGCATGAATAAATACGACTGATTGTATTCTTGAGTGAGCAGATTACATAAATTGATTGCATGAGAGAAACAATGGATAATAAACTCGGAAACCACATTGTCTTTCTACAAATATCAGTATTATTAGGTTCCTCTCATAGATATTACTTCGTTAACGTTCGATTAATTATTCGCTAAAAGCTCATAAGTCTGTGATTGAAAGAACGATCTTGTAAAATTTCCTATAGGTAGAATAATTTATGCAAATACTCACCTAGATGTAATATATTATCTACTTCTTATTAGTGTTGTAATATATTGGTTGTTAGGAATATATTATTCAATAGTAGAAAAATGACACAGAGAATTGGACAAAACAGACATGAAGCCTGCAGAATCCAACTTCGGAAACACCCAAGTTGTAACCAAACATATCTGAAAAAGTTAAAACCAACATCAAGAATTTCAATCATCAACCAGTCCAACTAACATAACTACCAACTTAACTGCTTGCCTACCCTGGTACCGGTCTTGAGAGGGACAGCCGCGACCTCTTCAGAGGCACGGGAACATGTTGATGTTGATAAACACATCAGCTCAATAATGTAATGGAAAATTAACAAAAACAATCCGTAAAGATTAATTTTCAGTGATCAAAATTAACAATTTTCTCATAAAGTCATACTTAATTAACATTCATAACTTTGAGTCCCACCAATATTTTAACCGAACAATTTTCAATCTTTTATATATCTTCACCAAATATCAAACAACATATACTAAAACAATTTAACTTCATGCTTTAATATGTCGACCATCAAATTCAAAATCAAAATTATCATTTCAAACACCAAAGTAAATTAAGTCAACTATGAAGCTAAACCAAAATATCTTGACTTGGAAACTTGTTAAGTCAACTATCGAAATTCAAAATCAGACAATATTTTCAAGACAAAGAGAATATTAAATATTTACTGATTGGTATTTTCTGAGCAGGTTGGTGAACATGGATGATGCAAATTCTTCTTCCTCCAGAATTTTGCAAAGCCCAACGCAAAGTCAACTTACTCTCGTTGACTGAGTTCCCTACTGCCACATACATCACATCCTCTCTCACAGCCGGAGAAGGCGGCGCCGCCTGTTCCTCCGCCGCCAAACCAACATTATGGTATTCCACAATTTCAGTAACTGGTGAAATTGCAGCCATTAAAAGGGTACAATTTTATGTAATTTTATTTTTTAGCAAAAAATATGCATGTGGTTTTCTTGTTCGTATTTATAGTTTTTGAATTATGGATACTACAAAAGATTCATTTTTGATATGTGGGGTTGGATTGAATTATGAAATGATGATGAAAAATGTGGGTTGGGATCAAGAAAAGGGATGAATTGGCTTCATTCTATTACAACTTCACAAGTAGCAGTAAAGTACTAGCCACTAGGTAATGATGAATAATGGAATCTAAGTGGTATATACTACAATGGTCAACTAGTTGACAATGAAACAAATTTATTTTAAGAATTTGTACTGAGTCAATCGAATAGGCTACTGGAAAAGGCTCTTGCTAGGGACCAAAAGGTCCTAGTTCGAAACTCACCTCATCGCTAATTTACAAAAAAAAAGGAATTTGTACAATATTTTTTCGATTACTTTAATTTAATACTGTTTCAATCATCAACATTAGGAAGTCGAGTTATTAAATTACTTCCATTTAATTTATCGTTAAATCAAGACGATGTAATATCTAAATAGTGCAAATATAAAGAATCATATATAGAAAACAATTTAACAACAAATATGGATATGATTCTATATGTTTGTATGTATATACTTTTGAGTTATGGATTCTACAAAGATTCAATTTTGATTTGTGGGGTTAAAGCACAAAAGGTGATTGTGAGATGTGTTTGAATAAAATGATTAAATGATTACGGAAAGGTGTTTTGAGAAGAAAAATGTGAAGAATTGTGTCTTCATCATTTAAGATCATTCGATCAGTAGTGGGAAGTATTTTTAAAATACTACTTTAAGGAAGATTGAATTGAGATCTAACGAAAAGAGGTTTTAGTCTGAAAATTATTAGACTAATATTATTAGATAATGGTAGAATATGTCATTAATTTTTTAGTTTTTCATTATTTGATTTTTCATTGTTAAACTTAATTACCACGAATATGTATATTATTTTAAAATAAATTTATATATCAAAATAGCAGATAAACGTTTATTAGTTATGGGCATTTCTATTGATTAATGACGGAAATATAATTTGAACTAGTAATGAAGGATTTGACCTAAATCTAAAAGAAATTATATTCCAAACTTAATAAATGGGAGTTCAACTAAGAAATGTGTATTTCATTGGCCACTTTTAGAGTTATTTTCTTATATTTTCGAACTCATATACTCTCTTTAACAAGATTTACTTGTTGTTCTAGAATTAGATATACAAATTAAAAAAAGAAATAGTTAAAACATAATGAAAATATTGAATGAGAATTAAATGAAACTATATTATTAATTGATTGATAATTTAACTAATGAAAAGGAGTACAGAATTTCATCGAAAATATTGAAGGAAGACTTTGTATTAAAAGACAAGTCAATAAAAATTACGAGGACTACTTTTAAGTATAATGAATATATCCAACACTAATATTTTTATATACTTTTATGTTAACATGATAATACTACTTTCATTTTCAAATAAAAAAATCAATTTTAATTCCAATTAGGCAAACAAAAACACCGAAGTATAGTTGTATTCTTTAGACGAATGATGAAATAGAATTAGATTTTTTATTAGGATTGTTAGTAAGTTTCAATAAAAATGTTTCTCAATAACAAGAATCAAAGTATTTTGACCATCTCACAATTAATTCTATGTTATGGAATAAGAAAAGGCAATTTAATTAATTGTGACCTTTGGACTATACAACAAAATTGGAACTCTACAATTGTGTGTTGCTAGCAAATGTATCATCATTCAGATGTTTTATCTTGACTACATTCCTCAATCAATTAGCAGTTTCCTCGATACCTCGAACGTTACTCTCGTTGGCGTGGAAGTTCAAGATGATGTTCTGAAGCTCCAGAATGAGTATGGTATTAGTTGCAATGCGAAAACTGTTGACATTCAGGCAATGGCGATGGAGCGTTGGCCAATGCGATTTTATAGGAAGCCAGGATTGAAGAAACTTGCTGGTAATATAGTGGGGCTTCATATGGAAAAGCCTATGCATGTTTGCAGGAGTGATTGGCAAGCAAGAGCACTAAGTGAAGAGCAGATTGAGTATGCTTGCATTGATGCATTTGCTTCACACAAAATTGGTTCCAGGCTTCTTAATAATTAATGAATGGTAACGGGAGGCTCTTCAAAGACGTTGGAGCGTGTTTGATGTTGGGAGGCTATTCGAAGACATTGGATATTGTGTGATGTTCTTGTTGCTTTTTTCGAATTTAGTTTTTACTTATGTTGGCTTTGAATTCTGTTTTTTGTTGTTTTGGGATGTGATTTGAATTTTATAGTAATATTTCCAATTTGAATTGTTTCTGTCTACTACTTCTTTCCTCCATTTAGTAATCCTTTTATTATTTTTGGAAAATTTGTAAAATTTATAAAATGAATCTTGCCAATGTGACTTGGTGAAAAATTGAATGACTGCTCAGACTTCACTTTAGTAAGGCCTCCAAAGCAGCCGACCCCTACTAAACTTCGTTAGAGTTTGATTCGGCTCGAAAGTAGAGACTTGAAGGTTCGATTTGGTTCGAGTTTGACCGAATCCAAAAGGTAAGTTGATTCGGTTCGAAAAATTCGAAGGTTCGAGGTTCGATTTGAACGGTTCGAAGTTCGAACAAAAATTTAAATATTCTTGATAAAATAAGAAGAAAAATGAAAAAAGAATTGAAATGTATGTAATTCAAGCCGAATTGAACCTACTGTTAGAATTATTTCAAACAAAATGGGGTTCGAGCTCGATTCAATCTATCATCGAACCGAACTTTTTTAGCCGAACCCCCTAATTTATCATTGAATGAAGCTAACGTGGACGATTGTACCCCGTATAAATTATTATGCGTGTGTCCTAAATTTATTTTATTTGAACATTTTGTACTTGCCCTTATTAGCTTAAAGTCTGCCAAGCTCCCTGAAGTTTGTTCATTTGATTAATTTGGCCCCTGAACTTTTGTAATCAATTTGCCCCTGAAATACCTCAACTGGTCATTTTGGCCATTTTCAAATTTAATTTTGATGAAGAGCGAAATGCGAATTCAACATATAATAGGCTTTTGGGATCAATTTTAGTAAGCAAAATATATATTTGGGACTCTTTTAAATTAAATAAAATTATTATACAAAAGCCATTCCCACCCCGAGATGCTGTTCATTGTCCCTATCATTTTTTTTTTAAATATATTCCATCCTCTTTTTTCATTTGTCTTTCTAGTTATATGCAAATAGATCAAAAACAATAAAAAAATAATCAAAAAGTTGAAAGCTCATTGATATTGAAAAATGACAATCAAATGAATCTATATAATTGATTGGTTGATAACTTTATAAGAAAAAATAACCGAAAAGTACATCGAAAAAGTAAATTTACAATTAATTATGGTAGTAAGACTAGTATTTACAAACAAAAAATTAAGGCTCGAAAGACAAAAGAGGGAGTATAACTTATCTTGATATTTTTAATTTTTTACATCGTTTCTTAAATGTTTCTAGAAGATTTCCAAAACGTTTGTTAATTTTATAATTTCGAAACTATGTTTAAAAAATAAACTTTAACTAAAATAACAACTAAAAAACGAAATAAGTAGTATTTTTTATAATTACGAAATGGAATTAGTAGAATTTGTTATTACGACTAGTACTATGTTCAATTAAATTTTTCGTGGTACTCCAATTTCTCAGCAACATACAAGAATCAGAGTATTTTGACGGTCTCACAATCAATTGTTTGGGAATCGAGGAAGTCTATTTAAATTAATTGTGAGCTTTGACTATGCAAAATTATGTACTCCCTCTGTCCCTAAAAGATTGTTTGGGAATCGAGGAAATCTATTTAATAATGAAATCTCAAAATATACTGGTTACATAAAAAGTAAGATAAGCTTAATTTCCAGTCGGTCGCTGCCAGGGCCATCTTCTGCTCAATTTCAAAGTATTCATTCATTTTATTTTTTGTAGGGAGTTTTGTGACTTCAAAAAAATAAATGTGATTTTAAACAAACTGATAGGGAGCAGCCCTAAAGGCAACACACACGTTTTTTATCTCTTTGGCACCAACACACACGTTTTTTATCTCTTTGGCACCAACTGATGCGCTGCTCCCTATCAGTTTGTTTAAAATCACATTTATCTTTTTGAAATCACAAAACTCCCTACAAAAAATAAAATGGATGAATACTTTGAAATTGAGCAGAAGATGGCCCTGGCAGCGACCGGAGCCGCAGCTGGAAATTAAGCTTATCTTACTTTTTATGTAACCAGTATATTTTGAGAATTCATTATTATGATTTTTCAATTTATGCTTAAATAATATTATGAATAAAAATCTATTACAAATTCACATTGTACCACTTTACATTATATTTTTTTCACCTTTTAGTAATTTGACATAAAAATTGGTTATTCAATTCATACTAAAAAAGTAGCAAAAATTCACATGATATTTTTCATAATATTTTAGCTATTTTTACATAAAATGGTTGTTTACTTCATCACATTATATTTTTCAGTATTCATAACAACTTTTATATAAAAATAATTGTTTATGAGAATATTTAATTACCATAATGAACAAAAAAAATAGTAGTATAACCTTACATTTACATAAAAATTTATTAATACAGCTATTTCAACAATTGTACATTAACGTCAACATCTCTATAGTCTTAAGCCAACAAAAGAAATGATTCGCCATCTTTAATACATATACGTTCTTACTGATACATCTTTTAAATTTTCTTTATTTTATAGATATAATAATGTAATCAAACTGTATCTATAATCTACTAACTGGGAAAATTGAAAAAAAAACTCAAGTAGACCATTCAACAATTTGAAGGGATTCATTGTAATATAATAATACTCCATCCATCCCTAAATGATTGTCACATTTTAACTTTTGGTGGTCAACAAAATACGATTTAAAACGTAAATATATATTATTCTACACTCGAATTTTTATTAAAAAGTTGATATTTCAAAAATCTATATTGAGAAGAATCTAACAATGTCCCACAAGACTATATTATTCCATACCGTTTAATGAGAATTCATGATTAAATTTTGTTATATTTGACCAATAAAAATTAAAATATGACAATTTTTTAGGAACGGAGGGAATAAGTTCAAACAATAATATCTCTAACTAATTTCAATCGAAAAGTCTTATCGTACTAGTTCAGAGTTCAGACCAATGAATAAGCTAAAATTAATTTTAGTAATCAAAAGTCTGTCTTATACTTTAAATTAAATATCATAACAGTTTGACAAACATAAATAAAAATGGTTTGAGAGTATTTGAGTTGTTAACTTCTTTTTTTTCTATTGTATAATTGTGCAATTTAATTATTTTGTACTAACAATTAGTCCTATTATCGGTCCGAACAGGACCGGACCGGTTTCCAAGATGACCATGTCCCACCCGTTAAATCGGGTGAACCGGGACCGGATTGATAAGATAACGGTTCGAAAATCAGATCAGGACCGATCTGTGTGAGAATCGGGTGGGTTATTGAGTCCGACCGATTCTGAGATTGGACGCATAACCCTAACGCGATTTCCAAAAATAAAAAACCCCAATTGAAATTAAATTGTTTTCAATGATGATGAATTGCAAGTAAAATATAAACAAAACGAAATGATCAAATTGGTTCAATGCTACATAAAATACAAACAAATAATAATTCAAAATCATATTCTACATAGAAATTATATTCAAATTTCATCAATTGAACCTAATCAAATAATTGAAATCAAGAAATGTTCAGATTTATCAATAAATCATCATTCTATTGACCAACAAAACGAATCAAAGTTAAATTACCAATCAAAATCGAAATCGAAAAAATAATGCAAGGTGAAGATAGAAAATAAAGTGCTCAGATTCATTCATAAAGCATCATTGCTTCAATTTTTTTGTATGCTTCCTCATAAAAAGCTAGCAAGCTGCTAGGATTTGCAGAGAATTTAGAGAGGGAGGGGACAAAATTCTCGAATTTGTGATAGGAGTTAGAAATAATTAGGGCTAAGGGGTGGGGCTTATATTTATACTCATTCTTATTGGATACTTAGCGGATCTTGCGTCAATTCGAAAATATAATGCCAATTATAAGTATTAATTGCTATCATTATATTCTGTAACAGTTGAGTCAATTCGAAATATAATGCACAATTATGAGTACTAATGTCATTACATTCTGTAACGGTCAGGGAATTCATTGCCCAATCAATACATATTACTCTAATATTATTGATATTTCGCTCTTAAAAGAAATTCAAATCATATAAGCAAGACGAGAATATTAATAAGGCGAGTATAAATTTTTTAACATTTACTGGGCCACATACATTGGACAAAATCAATGGTCAATATTCATTCCAATTAGGTGAATGTAGCTGTAATAAAATGAAAGCAATCGGTTTCTATAATTCTATCGATTATGGTTTGGCTTGATTAATATGTATTTTAACATTCATATAGTACGATAATTTAAGAGTAAGTATGAAATGTTTTGATAAATAAATTAAGGCTGACGATATTGCTAGAGCAATTTTTAATTATGTCAGAGCAAAGTTTGAGTATATACATATTTTAACCTTTTAAATCAACTATTTCATTATATCATTAATATTTACTATTTAATATTTTCTTGCAATTAGAGTTAATTTTGAAAATCAACAATAAATGAACACATTCCATATCTTGAAATATTGAAGATCTTATATATTAATGTCTATTGCTTTTATTTTCAATTAAAATAGAAAATATTTTGCAAATTATTTCCTTCAATAATAATTAATTTATAGTTGACCAAGAGAGCAATAATAATGACTTATTAACATTAAAGATGCATATATTTAAAATATGGAACGTGTTCATTTATTGCTGATTTTCCAAATTATCTCTACTTGCAATAAATGATTAAATAGTAAATACTAATTAAAATAAAATAGTTGACTTGAAAGGTTAAAATAGGTACATGCTCAAATTTTGTTTTGACAAAATTAAAATTACTCTGATAATATCACCAGCCATAAATTAAGGTCAAAAGCATAATAATATATACGTGGTATAATAGTTGATGTTCAATTTTGCACCAAGTCGCATGATTCATTTTAAAACTTTTCCACAACAGGATTATTGAAGGAATGAAAAAAGCAGTACACAGAAACATGAGTGTTTTTGTTGGACATAAAATAATTATTTTATCCCAAACTTAACTATTTCTTACTATAACTCTAATTCTAAAACGAGAAGTAATTTTTGAAAAGAAAGTATACAAGTTCCAACATGAAAAAACAACTCTAAAAGTGGCCAATTTAATTTAGACGATTGAATAGAGGTAACATGTAATAATTTC
Organism: Echium plantagineum; assembly: GCA_003412495.2. NCBI lineage: Eukaryota > Viridiplantae > Streptophyta > Magnoliopsida > Boraginales > Boraginaceae > Echium > Echium plantagineum. The sequence goes on along the minus strand of CM016564.1, from coordinate 11,286,529 downwards.
GAGTGTAATGTATGTATGGTCAATTAGATTATAATAAAATTGATCTTAGAAGTCTATTATATGTTGAATTTCTGTTTTTTCTATTTTTTAATAATAACTTTATTTTAAAAGAGCCAATATGTTTTGCTTATTGAAATTGATCCTTTAAAAGTTTTATATATGTTGATTCTCATTTTGCCCTTACATTAAATAAATATATTTTAATGTTAAAATTGGGTTCAGATGGCACATAAACATGATAGAAAGTTCGAGTTCGGTTTCGGTGCATCAATACTTCCATGCATCAGGTTCATCAATATATCCACTTAAAGGCTTCACGTGGATATTGTACCCACTTGAAACTTCATCATTGGTACAAGAAACAATATCAACATAACTTGTACCCAAATTATACTATAACAATGGTACACTACCACAATATTTATAGATAATTGCAGTGTGACCCTTAATTATATAGATAATTGCAACGTGGCCCTTAATTATATAGATAATTGCAGTGTGCCCCTTAATTTATGAGATATTATGCCCCGATTCCCTTGATGAACCTGATGCATGGAAGTATTGATGCATCCAATCTTTTTACAAAAAGTTCCTGGACACATACAAAAGATCATCATATTTTAGGAGGTAACCGACCAAAAAGTCAATATAAAGACTCTTTGTTGAAATGTTTGCTCTCTGCCTCTGCCTAAGTTAAGAAGTATATTTGTCATACTAATCAAATTGGCCATACATTACACTCAAAAATTGTCAAACCGTCATACTGAAGATCCTATGTAAACCGTTACGGGATGTGCTTCACTTGATCTTGAGAACACTCCCCAATGAAAATCGAATCCGAACTTGAAAAGTTGAATTTGTTGATATCTAATTTTGATATTGGTGTGTCGAGAAGAATTGGCCTTTCAGCTTCAGCCTTATTCTTCTTTTCTTATGTTTTCTTCTATCAGTGGCCCTCCCTTTATAGCCACAACAGCTCCTTCCTTTAATAGAGGATCACTCCTAACCGGTGGATGTGTTGCCACACCAGCTCCCACGCTATCCGTCTTTTCTTTAGCAGAAGTCCCCACTCGACCTCGACTCGACTCTGATCCATCTGTTCGCTCTCATCAGCCCAAGACACTCCAGCACGACCACGGGCTGAACTCACACCAACTGGTGGCAACTCATATACTAGCTCGGCCGTCCTATTCTTATCAAATACATTCACAAGCTTCGCGGTTTGATTCACCCCTGATGTGGGTGCTTTACCCAGAGCTGTGCTCCTCGTTTGTTCTCTCATCTTCATGTTTGAGGCCTCTCCCCCTCAGATTCCCGTTCAGCAAACTACAAGTAAGGGTGTCCTCACAAGGGCAACCAATAACCCCAATTGCACCTAAATCCTCAATTAGGTTATACACACTCATCTCCATCATCTTAGATAACAGTAAATCCACCACCACGCACTTCGTAGTAGCATAATAACCACTATCTTTATTAATGAAAGGATGCCACATGTCCATCTCCCCAACGGCCATCCCAATAGAATAGCTAATAGGGTACAGCAAAGTGAAGTTCCCCTCCCCCGTTGCATCAGATATAGACCTAAGCAGCCCGGGTACTCCTCTGAAATCCCTGACTACCTCCCTCAAATCCTCAAGAGCATCCATCTTAACTGCCAAATTAACCAGACCTCTCCACAATCTCTCTGGGCTACCATATCCCGGGTTCTGCCCTAAATCAATAGACTCCTGCATGGTTAGAATGCATAGTAGATCAGCATCGAGGACCAAATTATTATAGATATTATTCCCACCATATCTGCTGCTGGGGTATGGGTTTGCCATCTCAATCAATAACAACAACTCTTCATTAGTAAACTGGTCAGCATCCACCACTATAGAGTAGGATAACATTGCAGCTAGCCTGTCTTCACTCGACACACCACACCGTATATCAGCTTCAAAATCATTAAAACAATATTTCGTATTCCCTGAAGCTACTGAAAGGGTATAACTCATCAACATCAAATACCCTTTCAAGAATAAATGACGTAAATCTTTCCTAATAACTAACATCTCCACTAACGCACTAATTCCCGGACTAGTAAGCTCACTGAATAGGGGCGCATTATTATGTATCTGCACACCCTTCCTTCTTGAGCTGATAACCTGAGGACGCAATGCTCTGAGACCTATACATTCCGGCATAGAGAACGTTTCAGAATATTTCTTCTTCAGATTCAGGCTACCTTTACCTGATGTATCCCCGGCCACCTTGGTCATAGAAGTGGCGACTACAGTCATACATTCATCCATACGGGGATAAAGGAAGTTATCAGCTATAGGCAAGTCGCGTAATAAGTTATTCTCACCGACGCCTATAGTTGAGTTCTCGCACAAACTCATATCCACAGACAGCCTCTCCTTTCGGCTAGACGCCATTTCGACTTTACTCCTGTAGATCTCCTCATGCCTCAGTGCATCCGGCACACTCCTAAGGAAGTCAAAGACTGTCTTAACGATCACATTGCCTTGAGAATTAACTCTATGTTGTGAAGACATCTTTCAAACATTAAACTTGAATAATTTCACATACAAACGGCCATATTATATATACACAATTTTTTATAGTCCAAAGGTCACAATTAATTAAATAGACTTCCTCGATTCCCAAACAGTTAATAGTTGTGAGACGGTCAAAATACTCTGATTCTTGCATGCTGTTGAGAAATTGGAGTACCAAGAAAACATTTAATTGAACTTAGTCTAAGTCGTAATAAAAATTCTACTAATTCCATTTCATAACTATAATGAATACTAGTATAAATTAAGGGTTTTGATTTTTACACTCCAAAAATTGATTATTACACTCCATTTTCTCTATTTTACCCTTCAATTTACTCTATAAAAATTTACAAAAAATGGTAAAGTGGAGTGTGGTTATGAATTTTGGAGTGTAAAAATCAAAGATCTAAATTAAACATTACCTTAGGTCTTTTGGTTGCCCAATTAATTGAGAAATTGAGAGACGATCAAATTACTCTGATTCTTGTTGAGAAATTGGGGTACCAAGAAAAGTTTAATTGACTAGGGATGTTATCGGTTCGCTGCAAACCGATAAAACCGACCGAACTGAACCGAAAGTTTATCAACTTGGTTGAAAAAAAATCACACCGAACCGAAGCGGTGCGAAAAAAAATCCAAACCGAGCAAAAAAATTTGGTTTTCGGTTTTAGTATAAACCGAACCGAACCAACTATGTATATATATTGTTCAAAATGTTTATATTTGGGATATTACTTAATATTTGTACTAGTATCCATTAGTATTGGGCAATGGAATTAGTAGAATTTTTATTACGACTTAGACTAAGTTCAATTAATTTTTTCTTTGTACTCCAATTTCTCAACAACATACAAGAATGAGAGTATTTTGACCGTCTCACAACTATTAATTGTTTGGGAATCGAGGATGTCTATTTAATTAATTGTGACCTTTGGACTATACAAAAATTATGTATATATAATATGGCCCTTTGCCTGTGAAATTAATCAAGCTTTTCATTTGAAAGATGTCTACACAATATAGAGTTAATTTTCAAGGCAATGTGATTGAAGCCACTGTGACAAACAATGCAAGTGTGATTGAAAATTGGGTGTCCCAAATTAGGACAACTTATTCTGGGACACAAATCATTGTCGGACTTGATTGTGAATGGAGGCCTAACATTAATTCATCAATCAACAACAAAATTGCAACTCTTCAACTTTGTGTTGATAACAAATGTATCATAATTCACATGTTTTATCTTGATTTCATTCCTCAATTACTTACCGATTTCCTTGGTGCCTCGAGTATTCTTGTTGGCGTGGAAGTTCAGGACGATGTACTGAAGCTCCAGAATGAGTACGGTATACGTTGCAATGCGAAAACTGTTGACATCCAGGCAATGGTGACTCATTGTTTGCCGATGCTTCAGTATGTCAAGCCAGGATTGAAAACACTTGCTCGTGATATTGCGGGGCTTCATATGGAGAAGCCTACGCATGTTTGCCTGAGTGATTGGGAAACAAGAGTCCTGAGTACTGAGCAGATTGAGTGAGAAATTTGGCAAACTACCACTGTTGAGAATTGGTATTTGCAAAAAGACATGGAATCTTTTTTATTGGGAGAATACCACAAATTTTATGTAAATTGACTAAACTACCCTTACTTCATCTTCCCCAACTTCATCTTCCCCAATTTTCAACCACCAACAATCACCATCCCCACCATCAACCTCATCACCAACCACCACCACCATCACCATCCACCACCACCACCGCCGCCACCATCATCACCATCCACCACCTACTACTCAGATCTGCCCCGCCCCTCCGCCCCTTTTCAGATCTGCCCCCCCCCCCCTCCGCCCCTTTTCAGATCTGCCCCCCCCCCCACCTCCGCCCTTTTCAGATCTGCCCCCCCCCCCTTCCGCCCCTTTTCAGATCTGCCCCTCCGCCCCTTTTCAGATCTGCCCCCCCCCCCCCCCACCTCCGCCCCTTTTCAGATCTGCCCTCCCCCCCCCCTCCGCCCTTTTCAGATCTGCCCCCCCCCCCCCTCCGCCCCTTTTCAGATCCTGTGATTTAAGGGGGATTATTTGTGGTGGTGGATGGTGACGGTGGTGGATGATGGTGGCGGTTGGTGATAAAATTGATGGTGATGGTGGGGAGGGTGGTGGTTGGTGATAAGGTTGATGGTGGTGGATGGTGATCGATGATGGTGGTGGATGGTGATGGTGGTGGTGGTTAGTGATAATGTTGATGATGATGGTGGGGAGGGTGGTGGTTGGTGGGTGGTGTTTGGTGGTTGAAAATTGGGGAAGATGATGTTGGGGAAGATGAAGTAAGGATAGATTTAATGAAGGGTAATTTAGTCATTTCGCCTTATTTTTGTGATAGTCTCCAAATAAAAAAGATTCAATGGTTTTTTGCAAAAATACATTCTCAACCGTGGTAGTTTGCCAAATTTCTCCAGATTGAGTACGCCTGCATTGATGCATTCGCTTCCTGCAAAATTGGTTCCATACTACTTAATAATATAATTAACGGATGATAGCGGGAGACTGTTCGAAGACATTGGGATGTGTTTGACGCTGCTTTTTCCTTTTCGGATTTTTGTTTTTACCTCTATGTTGGCTTTGAACTCTGATTTGTGTTATGGTGGGATGTATTTGAATTGCATAATATTTCAATTTGAATAATTTCTGTCTTCATCCAATAATTCTGTTTTGTGGAAATTTCTAAAATTCATAAAATGAATCATGGGAATGTAACTTGGTGAATAATTGAACGTGACCACTAAAAACATCCATTTAGTAAAATCTATCTTTTTTTTTTTTTTGGAAATTAGCGATGATTTAGTACAATTACATGCATCTAATAGGAGTGAACATTAGCAAACCATCGATTTGTCACTTGTACGTAACACAATGAATGTTGTATTGGATGGATGTGACTTAATAAATTGGTGTATTTGATTGAGCTTCTGCTAAAATGTAGAAAGATCTATGTTCAATTCTTGTTTAATACTCCATTCATATTTTTTTTATGATGTTCTAGATATTTTACACAAATTAAGAAAAATAAAAATAATTAAAAAATACATTGGAATGTAAAATGTCAATTGATTGTCACTGTTCACTATATTATTGGTTAGTTAATACTTTCAATGAAAGAGTAATTAAAAAATACATTAAAATTCAAAAACGTCAATTGAAAAAACAAAACTAAAAGTATAAACGTCATATAAAAAATATGGACGGAGTATAGTTAATGTTATTGTATGTGAGTAATTGCACTCAATTGACAAGTGTATCATCTCAAGATGTCATGTAAATTGAAACAGGACACCTGATTTGGTGATCTCAATTCTCAACCACCACACCCATGACATAGCCTAGATACATTAACAATGTCCTCGGGTATAGTTCAAACGATAAATTGGGGTATTAAGTACATATATTTTCACATATTCTGCATTGTATTGTAAGTTCGTTCTTTTGGAAAGCGAACTTTGTGTCGAAGTCGGTAAAAGGCAAGTTAAACCTTTTATTGATCTGTTGATGAGCCGCATCCCACAATTTACCTCTTATATATGTTCTAAAGCAAGAGCCTGTGAAATATGCAAATAATGGTTTCTTTCACTTATAAATACATGCCACAATTTACCTCTTTCATTTATAGAGCAAGGGACGACCTCTTCGTTAGAATTAGCTTCGTACAATTAGCCTAACAATGTAATAGTTCAATATCCGACATTTGCCACATTCCCTCTATATCAACATACTCTCTCCAACCCAAAAAGAAGTGTCGTTTGACTTTTTTTGAAATTGAACTTTGACCATCAATTATTAATTATTACTTATTCTCAAAAATATAAAATTTTATATAGTTGGATTCGTCTTTCTAAATATTTTCATAATATAATTTTATAATATTAAAAAAAGTTAAATAAAAATAAGTCAAGGTTAAATATTTATCTCGATATATGAGAAAGACATTTTTTTTGAATTGGAGAGAGTAGATCACAATCACACCACCCACCTACTAATAACATTGAATAGTTTGTATCATGATTCTATTCTTAGAAAGAAGGACCACAATTTCCTAGGAATTTATGTTGTTAAAGTGATGCAATAGATTAGTATAATAATTAATACATGATCTGAAAAAGAAACATGGTGAAATCGAGAAAAAGGAAAAGTAAGCAAAAGAAATTGTTGTGTGGTCATCTTTGTGGACTCCCTTGATGGATATGGTGAATTTTAGCTTTAGTTTTTGGCTTCTTATCAATGGATTCTTTTGTTCATCATGCGTACTCAACAAGTAAATCATATTACGACTAACCAAAACTATTATTTAATCTATTGTTGGCTACTTGGTTTATTTGATCAACTACATTTTCATTAGTATTAAGCTTGCCTAGTGTATTAAGATTAGATATTACAAGAATGGAATTATCGTTATAGTTGACCTAAACAACATGTTTCATTAACGTCACATCAAGGAAGAAGAATGTTAAAAATAATTGAGTAATCGAGTGAATGATACGCCTCAATCGAGTAATTGAGTCACAACAAATTTATCTGTTAGAAAGTTTTCATCATAAAATTATTGTTTCAACCAGTAGTGATAACACATTTGAACGCCGAGCAAAATTATAAGAATTCGAATCATAACTCACAACAATTTTTTCTTTTAAAAAGTACGTCTCATAAATTTATGAGACGTACTCAACTCAACAAGTAAGCATTATCCAATTCTAAGTATGTTGCTTGTAATGCTTAAAAGGGATTAAAGGATGTGATGGGAGTATGATCAAAGGATTAGATAATTAACACTAATTATTTTAATTAAGCTAAAAAGGATAGCTCAAATATTCATGCATGTGCTAATATTATCCATAATTATATCGTTGCTTATCAAGGTATTTTCAACACTAACATCAACGTCTATACAAAGGAATACGAAGATACTTATTATCTTATGACAAAAGATTTGACTTCACCGTCATCTTAAAATTTATCCAATGCATACTCGACAAAAGACGAACATAGATTATAACTTTCACGTCATAATATCAATATCACATAAAATGAAACATGATTTATCAACTTAATATCATTTCATGAGACAAATCGTTTACTCTTAATTGATTTAGTATAATAAATCCATGGGATGCTATCATTCCACTGATTTATTAGTTTAAATTCATTTTTATACTGAACAATTAAATCATTTCTCAAATAAAAATCTACAAATATCATCAATAAGTGAATAATTAAGAATATCATTTTAAAGAATATCATACAAGGTTCTAATTAAATCAAATTCACTCTTCGTCCGCTACATAAATTATATTCATAATATTCTAAACTTCTTAAAGGTCAATTATAAAAATCACTTAAATGTTAAAAAAATTAAAAAGGTAATTAAAATCTTAAACAGATGTACTCATAAGTCGAATGTATTTATTTATGTTTTGGAAAATTCAAATTTACCCCATAACTATATCGAATTTACAAATCACACACCAGAAATCCACCTGAAAAGCTCACTAATCTCTTCTCCAACACGAAGATTTGCCTCCAAATCTTCATCATCAACCGGCACAACAACGTCGTTTCGACTGAAAAATCGAGCCGAGCCTCGAATCGAGTTTGAAGAAATCGACCATGAACCCAACCTCTCTACATAATCCTTCAGCCAATTCCTCCCGCTTACAGCATACTCGGCCGCCGCCAAACTCTCCCCTGGCGGAGCCACTACTCCACCGCCGCCGGATAACTCCTTTTCAGCTGTCACCTCCATCGGGATTTCGAAATTGTCACTCAAAATATACTCAAATGATCCAATTGAGTAACTCCGTCTCTCTCCGCCAAAGTCAGCTGCTGCAGAGGCAGAATTGTTGGTGGTTGGGGGTTGTCTCCGGCGACTGATACTTCCCATTTCGATACGGAAACTGTCGCCGCTTGAATTTTGATTTTGGCGGGAAATTGAGGGGAGTTTGTTGGATGCTTCGGAGCCGTCGGAGTATACGGTGGACCTGCAGAGAGGACACGTGATATTGTGTGACAGCCACGTGTCAATGCAGCGAGCATGGAACACGTGGCAGCAGAGGGGGAGGAGGCGGAGCTGGTCGTCGGACTCAAACTTCGACAAACAAACGGCACAATCTCCGCCTCCTCCTCCTGTCAAGTTTCCCGCAAGTGCGCCAAATTTGAACAGCGGCAAACTGTCCAACTTGCTTTTCCCATGCACAACCTGGTGGTTGCCGGAGCTCGGCGGTTGTGACACATGGCGATCGCCGGAGGTTTGGGGTCGGCGGCGGGAGAGGAAGCGTAGAAGGAGGTAAATGGTGGCGGAGAGAACGATAGCAGAGGAGATTACTATGGTGATCATGATAATGGAGGAAGATGGTGATGACGACGACGTGGAAGACGGGGGAGATGATGAGGTGGCGGCAATGACGTCGGGGTTGACTAAGGTATTTAAGAGTTGGGGTTGGACGACGTCATCGACGCCACCGTTGGCGGTGGTGGGTAGAGGCGGAGGAAGTTGAGGTGGTGGTGGAAGAGATTGGAAAAAGTTCATAGTGATTTGGTGGTTAAATATTTTGTTGTTCGAGTGTTGTTCAAATAGAAAGACTTATAAGCATTTGGAAGATGAGATTTGCATGTTGGGGTGTGGGGTGGGGGTCAAGTAGAAGAATAAAAAATGTTTTAGTGCAATAAAAATTGAATTTTCCCACCATCCTTATTTAATTTGTTTTATAAAAGATTTTAATTTCATAATAAATAAATAAGATTTATATATGATAATTTTATAACCTACAATCACAATGATATTGTACTTATCATGCTATAAAATATAAGAACTTAGTAATATAGAAACAGTAGACTTTAAAAAAAACTAATGATTTTAAATATGTAAGCGAGTCGTAATGTATGTAGCATTAGTTATGTGATAATATAACGATTTTACTACTACTTTATAATAAATAAATTAGATTATTTTCGTACTATATGTTCTTACGACATCTATTAGGATATAAAATTAAATTAAAATATAACATTTCAAAATAAAATGCACAATTTATTTGGAATGTAGGGACTATTTGCTTTTCGTGAGGAGTGGGTGTATTGTTTGTACGGTTTATTGGCAAAGAGTACAATTGTTTTTTGCGTATTGTAATAGAAAAGTAATTGACGTAGAAGTTATATTCAATTTTAATTGAAAACAAATAAATTAATTAATTAAATGAATTAAAAATAAGAGTGGGATTTAAAGAGGTGGAGCAGAAATAATGAGTGAGGTGTCGAATGAGAAGGTTAAGTAGGTTTGATTTTTAAATTAACGGTTTGGTTTTATTTGATCAGTTCATCTGTTCATTAACTCTCTTATCCAACTTTCTTTTCCTATTTTGGTCCTTTTGTGGTTGTTAAATTTGGTACTACATCTCATCTATATTATACTTCTTTTATCAAATAGGGTAATTAATCGAACGTAGGAGCACGTATTCAAACCTTATTCAATAGTTGATAAGTCGGGTACAATAACTACTACTCGAATATGATCTGACAGTCAAATGAACCGACTTGTTACCCTACTTGACCTTGTTTTTCTTTCGAATTTGGTTTTACTCGACTTGATGTGCTAAGGGAGTTGTTATTCGCACTTACGTTTCTTTTAGCATGGAACTATGGTTCTACACCTTGCGTTTATGTTAAGATACACCTCCCACATCGAAAGTCGGTGTCTGCCCGAATCGGTATATAAGGTCTTGGGCTACTCCCTCTATTGCCAATTGGTTTTAGAGTGGAATCTCATAGACTCTTATCAGTTCAAGATGTCTAGTGAAACAACGAATGCACGTATCGTGCGTTGGCATGAAAGAAGTTGTGACGTGAAAATACATGATCCTTTTCTTTTATGATCTCAAATCTTGAATTTAGAATCGGATTAAGAGAATTTAGATAACAAGTATCATTGACTTGTTTGTACACTTTAGCTTTTCCAAAGTAAGTTATGAAGAGAAGACAGATAGAATCATCTCATAATTCTATAAAAAAATGCCTAGACTGAACTAAAGTGTTTTATGCTTTGCCTAAAGTTTGAGCTATTGTTTTCAGCAGTAAAAACTGTCTAAGCCTTTGCAATTGTCGGCATGGTAATGCTATGCTGGTTCAACTGGAGAATTGTGAAATCAAACTTCAACACAACTACGCGAAATTAATTCCTCGTTATGAATTAGGTTTTCGAATCATACCATCTTCGGTTCATTTTGATTAACGTTTACGTTTTTCACAATGCGATTAATGTTGTGTACTACTTTCTTCGCGGTACCACATATTACGGTTGACGGTCTATTTTTTGAGCTCACAAATGATGACAAACTCTGGGCATGTGATTAATGTATTAGAGCTTAGACCATCCAAATATATACAAGTAGCTGCTGCAACCTCTATAGATATAATCATTTGGTTGCTAAAATGGCAAAAGAGTACATATTTTCCCCTTTCTAACTTATTGGAAACAAACAGGTGGAGAGGCTATGTTCTGAAGGTCTTCCAAGTACTACTCATAATCAATGGAGCATCAATTGTGTTCCAGCTCTCATTTTCCTGAGACGAATAAACCTCAATAACATCATGACATTTATCTACCAACACGATCATTATCAAGCCTATTACGGAACTTGCCTAGTGTGTTGTTATTATGCTAGCTTCGTCTACCCAAAAAACACCCAACAAGTAACGACGTCGACTGCGAGCTTCTTGATTAATGGTAGGCAGCTGAATCAATGCATAATGTGCATTACAGAGGATGAAAGTGATATCGTACTCTCTTTTTATCACCATTCTCGAGTATCTTAAAATATAACGAATTTACTGAAACTAATCGTAGTTATTCGAGGGGTGGTGGCTGAGCATAAGAGGGTCCGAGGGGAGCTACTCCCTCGCAACTTCAAAAAGTTTACATGATCTTATCTACAGTTTTAAGTCCCCCCCCCCCCCCCATCTCCCCTCTTGTTGAATGAGGACATAGAATGCAGCACAGTACTTACATTAGAATTGATTGTCTGGTAGACTAGTAGTATAGCAAACATGAGTTCAAAGAAAAAGAGTAAAGGAAAAGTAAGGAATTAGAATGCAGTATGGTTTTACTTATTTTTATTTTCAAAAATACCAAGTGATCAGTACAATAACACTCTGATCATACTAAACTATCATGTATTTACATTATCACAAAACACGATGACTATTCAGATGACTGTTGTAATCAACACTGCTGAATATCTAGGTCATTCATGAAGAAATAAAACATTGATGTCTCTAAAACCTGTTCAATATCACATTGTATGAGCACTTTGTATATATTTACAGTGGTCTCGACGGATGGGAGACCATGACTTGAAGTTGTTTGAGATGATACCTTTTTTTGGATTATCATGTTTGTAGGTAAGTATTTACAGTTGTTACATCAGTGAAACGGGACTTCTGTGTTCGAGACAGGAGCTTGGCCCGAATCCTCGCAAATATTATGCCTGCATAAGGGGCACACTCTGATGGAGCCCAGCGAAAAGGATGAGTAACATTTCAAAATATAAGGGAAACACAACCAAGTTTGTTTTACTATATACCTGTTTATTTCTTTCAGCCACTTATCAATACAAGACATATGATACTCATGTTGACAAGGAAGAACCCTTAATCGTTCTCCATCTTCGTACTCCGCCAGGCATATGTAGCACCTGCAATTTAATTATACGGATTTGTCGTATTAGTTCTTTCTCTCAAGGTGAATCCACAATTACTAATGACTATTAGAAGGATATAACACTTGGGCATGTTTAAGTTTGATATGTCAATCATTTAAGAATGAAGAGTGGATAATTTTTTAAGTGAAGGTGATTTCTATATCCAAATCACACATGTAATGTAAGCAAAGCCATGTGAGATGAACTAATTCGACATACTGTGGCAAATCATTTTGTCCACTTTCACTTCCAGTAGCTTCTGACTTCTTGTAGTACTTGATGGGAAATGAATCTACAACCGACTCTGGGGCAGGCATCGAGGGTGAAAAAGAGAAAGGTTGCCTGTATAGCTCCTCCAGAACCTAAAAGAGCAATAAAGTGAGATAATAACGATCCAAATCATAGTCGAGAGAGAAGGGGAGATGGGTTGCATTTCTCAAGCATGAACAGATAATGTTATTATTTAAGTTCCATGTGAAAATAACGGCTATCCATTCTTTGAGTTTGGTGTTTTTACTCTAAATCTTTAATCTGTTTTTGCACGGTATAATCATGCAGCCTGCACTCATAACCCAGATAGTAGTTTTGAAAGAAAATGGTCCAGCCAACCATTCTATCAGATCGTTCAATACAAGTCAAGACATCTTGCCCTAGTGGCAAGCATGCTGACACCTCTAGCGGAGGTCTCGGGTTCGAGCCCTCTTGCTAGCATGGAAATTGGTTAGAGATGGTTTCCCTCACTAGCTTGACGCTAGTCGCCACTTTCCTTGAGTTTACAAATTATAATGATGTTTAATGATTGTAATCGATTATTTGTATTAATAAAATTAAAGGGTACTCCCCTTTTCGTTAAAAAAAAAAAAGATCGTTCAATACAAGCCGTATGGTAAGTTTTAAGAATACCTAAGAAAAATTGGTGCGTTTGGCTTTAATATAAAAACTCTTGAAAGAATCAACAATCGAACTAAGTCGGGTAAATTTCATGCTAGTTACTCGGTCACCAATAACTAGCTATCTGAAACACTGCAATTCATGAAACATCTCAGGCATCATAGATTCGTATATGGGGGAGATGTAAGCAACCAGGTCTTTCTAAGATCATATCAAGGATGAGTTTTCTTTAGAAACTTAAACTCAAATATCTACCTCAAATAAAGTCTCTGCGAGTGTGATTATTCTTGAAATACTTGCAAGGGCACTGAACTCTTCAGCAGTGTACAATGATTCACAGGTGCATGTACCCCGGGGGTGGAGTCCAGATGTACAAAGAGTAGTTTGCTGGTCAAATTCAGCAAGGGTAGTGAGAAGTCTATCAGAAATCTGCAAAGACAAAAAAATTAGTCGACAGAACGATTCCATACTTTAAAACAACAAGTTCATACAGTATTGCATACTTGAACACAGCAATTTTGGAGCATTGGACTTCCATTCAACAGTTTTGTATTCCACAAATAAAATAAATTAGAACTGAGTTACAATTCATATTTTAGAAAATAACCTCAGATCCCAGCCATCTCCTATCATTTCTATGAGCTTCCACACCCAGGTTATCAGACTGATGACCAAATCCATAATGTTGGAGACTACCATCTAAATTGCGGTGCCATCTGTCTCGAGATCCCAATTCATCAGCACGACCGGAGCTGAATAAGATGGAGGGAGAATCACTATGCCTTCTAGATCTTCTTCGTGAGAATGAGTCCCAGAACAGTCTTCTACTATTTCTCCATTCGCTGTTACTTAATTCCGGAGTGCCACTAGATAAAATATTAGAAGAGATGCTCAACCTGTCAACATGAAACATATCTTCCCTGATACGCTCCTGCACACCATCAGGCATGAGATATCCTGGACCAGAAGTAGCAGTCACAGGTGGATTTTCATCTCCAGTAACAAGATTTATTTCTGTAGGATCAAGCACAATGGGCACAGGCACAGAATCTGATACATTGTGAGGTATATCCCCTTGACCTCTCCAATGATTTCGATCTGAATATGAATTCCTACTCTCTTGCTCCACACTGCTTGATTGTTTACTCTCTGAGCACTTAATACTCACACTTCCCACTTCAGATATTTGGGCATCAGCAACTGCCACCAAGGTAGTGACGGATTCTTGAGATGGCTGTTTTATGATGTATTAGTTGTGTCAACATTCTTTATCAACTACATCACATTAAAACTTCATAATTTTACCTGATGTGAATTGGGTTCTCCATTATTTGAAAGGCGGATGCTATTACTCGCTTCAAGACTTACCACACCACAATCAAGTAAATTATCCTCTGTAATGTCAATACAGCTTCTAGACGAAGTTCCGCTCTCAAGATTATCACTGGTATTAACGGCTTCGGACCAAAATACGCTAGAAGATTCAGCTACTGACCCAGGAGAACCCCGACTCAGTGTGCCAAAATTTTCCACAGAAGTCAATGGTGTCTTCTCTGGAGGATCTTCAAACTGAAATTATATATACGTTCTATTCTCAAAGCAATATCTGATATTTGAAACAAAATATATATGGGGCGAATCTTTCATGAACAGAATTATGTGACTGTCAAATGCAATGGCGTGTGATTAGCATCAAGAAGAGCATGGCAACATAATCAATAACACGGTTAAATAGTTACCATGTCTCTGAACAAGAAGAGAAATTGACAATGGTAGACCGATGTTGAGTACTTGTGTACCATTCTATATTGTAATTGTATTTTGCTGACGCTAGTAATTCAATTGACGCATCATGTACTCACTTCTTGACAACATAAATAAATATACGACTTACGCTTTGCTGAAAGCAATTTCAACAAATGGCCAACGACTCTGCATTGCAATACATAAGAATGAAATCTCATAAATGTTATCAGAAATCAAGCTTAGTAATTCTATTTAACTACATACTCGATGACCACAAATGTACAAAAGTTTCTAAATTCTTTCGCAACCAACATCACTACAACGTTAACCTTAACATTGACTTACAAGAATATCCACACTCCCTACGCTATCAATCCTCTACAAACCATACTTCCTAAGTCAACCCTCAATTATGTTCTCTTACACTAGAAACACAACAACCAATAATCAATTAATCACCAACTACTCAATTCATAACAAACATGTTAAAAAAAGTAAAATCACAAAAGCTAAAAGTCATCTCAAATAATAAAAAAATACAGAATCAGAAGCAAAACGAACAAAACTTTATCCTAACAAATATTTGTATAATCATCTCAAATAACCAACATAAATCATCAGAACCATAAAAAACCAAACTTTACCTCAACCAATCAGGCAAATTCTAATATCATCCATACCCAAATTATAGAAACCTTCATAAGTATAAATAATCAACATCGCAATATTAACATCTAAAATTCATTGTTTTCAATACCCAAATAATAAAAAGCTTCTAATAAGTATAAAATACTCAATAAACGTCATTTGACCATCTAAATTCATAATTTTTATACCCAAATAATACAAAGCTTCAAATAAGTATAAATATTATAAAAATATCTAATGGATTCTTTTTTTATACCTCAAGAGGGATATATGAAGAAGATGAAGCCCCACAAAGGAAAATAGATGAAAGTCTCTGTTTGGTACGCTTCATTCTTGAAGTTGACCCAGACCCAGATGTCTTCGATGATGAAGAACCCATTTTTCCAAACAAAAATTCAATCTTTTTCCCCAAAAAGAATTGTTGCAAATATGATGAATTAATTGGTGGTGATGAAAAATGAATGAAATATGAGTAATGGGATTATGGGAAATATGGAAATGGTCTCAATAACCCAGTAAACATAATCTTTTTTATTTTATTATTATTAATTATTATTAGTACTATTAATATATTATTATAGTAATATTTATGATGATAAAAGAGAGAAAGTGGTGAAATTGATGAATATAATATGGTTTGTAGGACGGAGAAGGGGAAGAAGGGGTGGGAGACAACCGACGATAAGTGATAAGCACTCACTTTTCTCTTTTTATTACATTCATTGACTTTCTCACTAATTTTTGTTGAATATTGTCATGTGGTTTTCCATAAAAGAAAAATTGTATTATATTTTCTATTGTGATTAATTTTTGTTGTTTGTTGCTATTTATAAACCTTAATTTAAAATTTTGGTAATAAAATTTGCAAAAGATAATTACTATTAATATAAAAATAAAATACTATCTCTAATTCAAATTTTGTCTTTCATGTATTTTCACACGAAAATAAGAAAAGGTGAATTCATCTACACATATATTTATATCCTAATATGAATGCATTAATACTCTAGATATTAAGTACATCAATATATGTGTACGTAAATGAGAATAAAAAAGGATAAAATGGTATCTTTCACTTTAATTTGTATAAAAAGAGAATTTAAATTTTTTAATATGCCTAGAAAGATAAATATATTGTACTAGTGTGAGGGTGCATAGTCGGTGTTTGTGCGCTTAATATTTTATTTAGTTAATATTTGTTTCTTTAAAAAATGTTAAAGGCAATAAATTTCGTTAATGATTCACACCAAATCAACAACAAATTGAAGTATTTAAATGATTTTATTGATAATATATCCTAAAAGAGTTAATATTAAATGAAAATATAACTACTAATTCAAAATAAATTAAAGAAATGAGAGAGCGTCACGTGATTGTCCACCTTCAAAATTGTGACTGTCACGTGGCATGCTTCTTTGATCATTTAGGCTTCATAAAAAAAGATTATTCCCATATTATAGTATAAATAAATAGATTGGAGATAGTTATTAATTTGTTTGACAAGTGTTAAAGGACCCGATAATTATTGAGCGAGCTTTATATTCAAAATATTACTCTTTAACTATCGAGACAGTCTACCGAGTCAGATCCTAGATCGACTAACGGATTAACGACATATATCTCAATTGGGAGTTGTAAATTGATGATGTCATGTTAGTAGTATGTTTCGAACTTGGAAGAGTATGCAACAAATTTAGTACTAATTGGGATTTTCTGTAGCCTGTAGGCTACACCGAGTAAGTCAATGTGCGTCCAGCTCAAAATGCCCAATACGAGAATCCAAAATCTCCTAGTCATAGGTTCATAGAGCCTGTGAACTGTAATACCAAAGAAATGAGCCAAGACCATTTGACAATTGGCAAACAATAACTTTACATGTCTCATTATTAGGCCCGTAAACGAGTCGAAATACAGAAAAATTTCACGCCATCTTAAAACTCTTGTGCAACTGAAGGAATTCATTTTTGAAAATCGAATCTCGTGAAATTTTATATTATTCTCAAAAGATATGTAAAAGGAAAAATGAAACGTAAATTTTTATCGTAAGTGTAAAATCTTTTAAGTTGTATTACTCTGTAGTTTCTATTCACAAATATTATTACACTAAATATTAAATAGTGATACCATCGAAAAATATTTCAAATACTCGTTTTAAAATACATAAATCCGTTATTGACAAATACATATAGTTGTGATGCATATAGTACATGTGATGTTGAAACTTGAAAGATGATGGTGTGTAGAGGAAGTGTGAAATTCAAGTATTCCTCCAAACATAATGTTAGGTTCACATCTATATCCATTACTCATAATTCATGTTTCATTTCTATTTTGGAGTAATTAGTGTGGTTAAGTTGTAGTGTATACGTTTTCGAACTAAACATCATAGATTTTTGGACCACCAAGTTGGGTAGGGGGGTAGGGTAGGGGGTAGGGGTAGGGGGTAGGGGTGGGGGGGCAGAGTGCTCCACCATTTTGTCTCATTATTGATGATTGATCATTATGATCCAAAGTGCTCCTTGGATTAGTTGTTTCACCACCAGTAAAGTGATGCAATCATGAAAATGTTGAACAACTCATTCAGGACCAGGCATACATCATATACTGTATATAAGGACACAACAATTTCTATGTTTTGGGGTTTTATTTTCTTATCCATAATAAATAATCCCTTATTATGTAAAAGGACAAGAAAGAAAGAAAAAAACATCAAAAAAAACATCATTTATATTTGAGTTATGTCCAACCTATCACTAATAGTTCAAAGATCTTGATTACTCGTTTCTGTTTTTAAGTTTTGTCATAATAAGACAAAGAAATAACAATAATCTAGCTTCTTCGCTCAATGTTAATTCAACTTTTATAAAAAAGAATTTTGTTGAATTGATTAAAATAAAATTTCAAATCCAACCCCGAGCGAGGAATGGGGTGAACAACCGCCTAAGGCCCAAACTTTTGAAGGAGCCCCACAATAAAAATTGATTTTATATATTTATACACACATTATGTTTTAATATTTTAAATAGAAGATTCATCAAAGATAATCTAAGAATATTTTAAATATCAAAATACAAAATTTTTACCTATATTTTGATAACTCGTAGAAGTAGTTTAGTTCATTATATTTGCTTCCCTTAGTATGCATTAATTTATTACATATTTATTTTATATTAATCTCCAAAGTTAGTTTAAATAGTTTAAGCTAAAAAGGAGATTAATAAAGTTTCAAATACTACAAATTATGATGTTGGGGCGGGCTTCTATAATGTCAGAATCAACCATCAATTAAGATACATTTTATGATTAATTCTTTCATATATCTCAAAACAAATGTTGTTTGGAATCGCTTAAACACATAAATTAAAACTTAAAATGAATTATTCTTCAAATATTATTTTAAAAATATAATACATTAACTTAAAACTAAAGCCTAAAACATTAACTAAAAAGATGGAAAAATCGAAAAAGCATAATCATAAATTTGTACATCACTAGATCTACTGGCCATCTTATCATCACCAACATGGTGTATATAAAACTCCAAGAACTCAATTACATATTCATGACGGTGTATAATAGTAATTAAATTTAAATAAAGCAGCTAGCTATATACGGAGTATCACTCAATAATTTGCATGCCAATGGATTGTAGAGAAACGTACACGTAGCTAGTTGAAATTCATAAAAATACAAAGGGTTGCTTAGCTGGTTATGCCACCAAACCACACGTGTACCAAACAGGGCACTAAATATGGTCTAGCCACTAACCACTAGCCTCTAGGCTGCTACTGACTCATATACTATTTCAGAGTCCGCACACGAAGGAGGAGACAATGGCTTCGGAATGTGAGCCTTTATTTATAAATCGTATATTGCTATGGTCCCTATTAAAACTTACAAATGACCCAATCTTTTTCCAACTTTAATTAATTTCCTTTTTTTAACCAAGAGGATGTCCAATTTTCCAATATTTAAGTAAAAAGAATTTGTAATATAGTAGTTTAATTTGTTTTTTTTGATAAATCATGCATACATTCAATAAAGACAGTCATTAAAAGTTACAGCATCATAATTCAAAGGCTTAAATTCCGATAGGCCCCTGAACTTTGATCATCTGGTCAATTTGGCCTCTGAAGTTTGAAAATAGGTCTACTTACCCCCTGAACTTTCACAACAGGTCATTTTGGCCATTTTCATAACTGTTCAGGGGCAAATTAACAAATTTTAACTTTTCATGAAGAACAAAATAGGAATTTAGTATATAATAGACATTTTTGGGTCACTTTTAATAAAGAAAATATATTAGGGCTCTTTTAAAAGAAAAATATTCCCCCTCCCCCCGTCGTCCCCAACCCCCAATGAAATATAATAAAGACATTTTGCAAGTTCTATCAATGGTGAACGGTTTTAGGGTGGGGTGGGTGGGGGTTTATTATTATTTAATAATTTAATATTAATTTTATATTACTTTTTAAATTAACTTGTAATGCCTATTATTGTTGTATGCCTATTTTACCCTTCATTTTAAGGTGAAAATGGCCAAAATGACCAGTTAGGATAGTTTAGGGGGCAAGAAGACCTACTTTCAAACTTCAGGGGCCAAATTGACCAAATGAGCAAAGTTCAGGGGCCTGTCAGAATTTAAGCCTAATTCAAAAGACTAGAGTCTGGAGACTTTAAATGATTACAATCCACATTGAATTCATCAATGGTTACATTTTTGAGGTTCTAAACATCCGATCTTCGTCGGGTACCAAAAAGTTCTGCAGCAATGATCCAATGAGCTTTTAGTAATCATTTCCCAGTCATTGCCGTTCTTGAGAGTGGTGAAATTCTTACTCCAAACCTGAGAGAAAAAACAATCAGTAATAATATAAACGGAATGATAGTTTCCTTCTTTTGAGAGGAGAAGTCCAGTGATGATAGCACTAAGAGAGCTTGCGGTATCAATTTCCTTAGAATTTGGGTCTAAGTCCAAATAAAAACGATCTCCTGTGATAACCGAATGATTCCCTTTGAAAGTGAGTCCAATTAACCAATTTAAAGGATCTCTATCAGATATACCAATAGTAATTTTGAAATCCCTTTCACAGCTAAATATGGATGAGCATAGGTGATGAGCTTGAATTCAACATGTACAAAATATAAATTTATATAATTTGCTTGGACTCTATCAAAATAATATCGTATTATCAAATATTCTACTATCAATGAGATTATATATTGATTCTACAACACAATAATAAAATAGAAGGTTCTACAATATTTATGAAATTGACCTTATAAGTAGTATATATTGCAACATTTACTAGTATTTGTATCACCAAATCAAACATATTTTGATCCAATCAGTATGATTAGTCTGGTAGGTTTTAAATTTATTTCATCTGATTTATTTATTTGTGTGGGACCAGTTCTTACTCAACTCTGATAAGGAGATGAGAGAAAACGACAAACAAGTGGGGGTCCACAGAATTTTAATTTTTCATTTGTTTTATAGTTGAAATTTTGGAAGGACCGAACCAATTATTGAGAGAAAATGTTTATTAAGTCTTTTCTTTAAATTGATTGGTGTGTTTGGTTTTGGCATTCAATTGGGTTTGTTGGTTGATAGAGTTGCTAACATAATTATATTTATTTATAATTTCATGTAAATTATATCTTTTGCCTTTATTGACTAATCAATAATTCTTAAGAAAACCTTTCGAACACGACATAATAGCCTACAAACTACGTCAATCAGATAGATCATAATATACGAGGAACTAGGAAGTACAAACGTCGCTCTTTAATGGTAGTTTTTTTTATATTTTAAATAAAAAGTAGATCATTTGTTAGAGTAAATGTATAAACTTCGAACGTTTTACACTACATTTTTTTGTTTACCTAATAACTTTCACTCCCTTAAAGGATAGATTAAATCTTATTTATATTAATGGAAAATTAAGCTTGAAACCCTCACCAAATGTATTACAAAACTATATCAAAAATATCATTTTGAATTTCATAACTTTGTTACAAGTTTTTCGTGTTTACTAATACTTCATTATCATAATATGAAGATAATGTCATGACGAAAATGACAAAAAATTATTGAAATACTAGTTAACATTTTCAACGAGTTAGTTAACTATAAATGTATGTTTATGATTTAAACTTTTTCTTGTCAAACGATATTATATTGAAAGTAAATCTCATACTAATCGGGAAGGGGAAATCTACTCTAACAACGGGACAGAGGCGTCCGTAAATATTTGGATCCTCGCCAGATCTTGAACGCATGACCTCTATTGAGAAAGCATTGATAGGTCAATAACCACTAGGCCAAGCTAGTTGATTCCATGATTTAATCTTTTAGTTAATTTTAGTTGACATTATAAACCATTTTTTATTTAAAGTTAATTTCAAGACTCTTATTATAAACCATTTATTTCATATATTATATAATGTCTATATTTATACAAAAAGAACTTGATAAATTGATATATACATATATAACAAATCTTAAGGTTTTAAATTTTCCATCTTTTCTTAAACGTTTTCATAATATTTTTGAAATATTTCTTAATTCCTTCGTATCATAACTATGTTCGAAAAAAAAATTAATTATAAGTATTATAACATAGGGAATACCAACATCGCCCATTAAACAACACAGCACTACTTAAAGTAGACATGAAAATGTAGGAGAAAGTGCAGGACACTAAAAGCACAAACACATATGATCATGTGCTTAAAAGTAATCAAGTTTAATTGCAGCCTTAAATGCAATCTTTTTACAATTACAAAAGCAAATCTAGAAAGCACACAAAATCTTCAAAATATTTCCAGCAGCACATAAGTTCATGCACCCATTTCTAGATTCCAGGGAGCAATATGCTAAAACTGCTCCACTATTTTCAAACCTCTACTTGGCCCTCTCTCTTTATTATTCTCCCAATTTAAATATTTAAAATTAAATTTCAAGTTTCATTACTTTTAAATATACAACTAAGACTATACAAATCAAATTAAGATTTTAATATGATGAAGAAATTAAGTCTTTTTTTTAGATAAAATATATTGTTACTTGAAGGTAATATTAATGTAGGATCATAATCACCTTAACAATGATGGGAATACAGAAGTTTTGACATTGCGGGTTTGAATTCGTGTGTTTCATATTCTGTTGGTTCTTTCTCTTACAAGATCTTACTAAGCCACATACCTTAATTTACAATTCATCTGACCAATTGACGTCTAATACTGATGAGAAAGGTTTAACTTCCTTAAAAGTAATGGTCAATTTTAACATTGAACTTCATTATAAAATTAGTTTTTTGGTTATATTCTTCAAATAATCATTATATTACAATGAATAAGCTAAGTGACTAACTTTTTCATTATATTTTTAATGCCAATAAATCATTATATTAAAGTATAAACCAATTAATGAAGTTGAAATTAGTGTAGAAGAATAATCACACATAACAGTCATTATCAATATATTTATAATGCTAATAAATAAATAACTTATGAAAGCAATAATTGGTCAGTACTACATTTTTTTAATATCATGGTCCATTATTTATGACACCTAAGTCCAATGATATATTTCTTTTTCTTTTGCCCCCCTCTTGTCTCTTGATCTCTTGTGTCCATATTATATATAAAAGCCTCCTCAATCACATCTTACCTTGCATCCTCCATCTTCAATCCCACTTCTCATCTTCAATTAATTCCTTTTTGCAAATTAAATTTTCCCAAATAGCTACAAGAAAAATGATGAGGTCTTCTTCAGCTTTATACTACACTTCTGGATGCAACTTCAAGCAAGAAGGACAACCCCATTTTCTTGATGCTTGTTTCCTTTGTCAAAGACCATTGACTCACAATAGTGACATCTTCATGTACAGGTTAGACCATCAACATGTATCAATACGTTTGAATATGTTTCCGCTTAAACGGGATAAGGGGGCCGAATAGTAGGCAGCCTTACCTTGTCATAACCCATAATAGAGAACTGTTTCCGAATTGACCTTATGAGTGTAGTACATAATAGAAAATAAGCGTATATAGTATAATGAGTCATTTCGATTTCATGAATAAATGTGACATATTTGATAATTTCAATTGAATAACTAGAGTAAATAATTTCTAATAATAATGCAATGTTTTTGGATAATGCAGAGGGAATACTCCATTTTGTAGTCAAGAATGCAGGCAAGAGCAAATAGAGAGAGATGAGATGAGTGAGAAGAGATGGAAGGTTTCTTCAAAGAGATCATCAAAACAAATTAAATCATCAGAATCAAGTCCAGACGTGTCCAAAACCAACAAAGTTGTACGGACTGGCACTGTTGTTGTAGCTTAATTCTTTTAGGGCGGGCCCTATTTTCACGACAAAAGCTTACATGACTCGTACTCGGAATGAATACGCGTCGAGCGTGTGTGGTGTGACGTTGATTATTTTCTTTTTTGTGCTGAAAAACAGCGAACGTGCATAGCCTGCGTTCGCGTGAAAAGCTTTTGCCGTGAAAATAGTCTCGCCCTTCTTTACACTAGTAATATTGGAAAAAAAGAAACCCTTTTTTGGGTATTATTACAAGACTTGCAAGCAAAGAAATAAGGGGAAATTACATATCTCAGATCTTTCTTCTGTTTGTAAAGCTATTATGGACTACTATGAGAAACCAAGAAAAATTGAAAGAGGAAGGAGGAGAAAATCCAATCTATATTTTGTTCCATCCATCTTTGTTTATCTAATTTTTTGTTTACTTTATAATTATAGATCTTGTTGATTTCTTAATGAAATGGATTAGTTCAATTTACCATTTGTAGTAATATTTCATTTGATTATGTAAGAATTAAGACATGTTGCTTAAAAGTTAGCTACTATAATACAAATCTGATACAAGTCACATATAATGTAGGCTCGAGCTTGACCGATACTGATGTCCTCCCAAAACCGAACCTACTCGTTCGCCTATGGAAGAAATCTAATAACTAGAATGGACTACGGGAACTGACTTCCAGAGTTTGCAGAATGATGATAGGACTCGTCGCAATAATGATATTTCATTTCTTTGTTATTATGATTCGAATTTTACAGTAGCGATCGGTATATGATTGATGGAAAAGGAAGAAAAGCATGTGAAACAACCTCCAAATATGATTCATCAACTTGGAAAATGATTAGTGAAAGCATGTGATCTGATGTTGATGATTGAGTAAATCCAGCTCTCATGTATTGGAATATAGTGATTGCCTTCTGACTGAAGACAAAATTGTGCTGAGTACTCTGTACAAACAAGTAGTAGTAAAGAGAAAACAACACATAATTGTTTGAGAAATCAAACCTGCATAATAATTTAACTGAGAATCTTCTCTTTTAAAATCTTGACAGCTTCTGATACTCCATCCTGCAATAATAGCAAATCCTTTATCAAGCTAAGCGAAATTCATTTGGGCGGTCGCCACTTGATGTTGGAGAACGAGACATCAGTTGGTTATGTAGTTAAGAGGCAATTAAATCCGTTCGATAATTCTTAGTCCTAGGTGTCTGTGGTTTGAAAAGTTTTAGCGAGGTCCAGACTATGAAACTATGAGACAATAGGATGTTTTGAACTACCTCGCTGGATATTTTTGTTGCAATCTCTGAAGCTCGTGTTTTGACTTGGGTGGTGAGTGTGTATTGAATAGCAGGGACAAGCACATTAGTAGCTTCCTTTATGCTCAATTCGTCATCTTGCTCGGGAAGCAACTGGTGTCTTTGCAGAGGTTCAGGGGCAACACCAAGCCAAAACATCCTCTCTGCCCAGTAGAACTGATCTAAAATAAAAGGACATATAATCTGGAATCCAAGGAGTCGATTGTCAGACACTAAAGCAGAGCATAAATTCAAAAGGTCCAACAAGTACATGGAACCTCTTGTAAACAGAAGATTTAACCTCCACGGTATGATAACTAAGGAAGTGTTTCCAGCCAAGATAACACCTCTGATACAGATATTTAACAGACCTGAGGGATTCCGGTATGCAGTGCAGCAGCAGTGGTTCCACTGGCAATTGAGCAAAATGAATGAACTTGATCATGTAAAACGGTGTATTGTGTACCATAAATACTTAAGGGGAAGAAATGAAGTCGCACCTTCCTCCATGATGAATTACAGCAGCACATTTTGGGAACAACCACATATATGGAACTGAGCTAATGCATGAAACAAGACAAGTTAGTCCCATTACTAACTATACATCCAAAAATAGGAACCTTTACATTAGAGATAAAATTTAGGAGAGACGTATATGTTTATAACCGCATAGAAGTTCGACCTACGAATAAATGCAAGGCAAATCACCTTTTTAGCTAATGATGATTACGTTCTCTTACCAACAACTCCGCTTGTTTTCCACGTTATATCAATTTTAAATAAATCATGGGAGCAATGGCACAACCTACAACATTCTATGATAATACACAAGAGCACAATTGTATCTTTGCACTTTTTACAAAGTTCTCACCCAGAAAAACAGAAGACTCTACCAGCAAAAATAGATATTCCTTCTGCAGTAGATCTTTGGCCTTTTGGCTTTGAAGAAGTTTCTTCAACAAGTCCACATATTGCAGCATCAAGTGGTCCAAAGCCAGCAGTGAACAATATAAAATTTTGACCCGAGAGGTTTACAACATGTTCAAGTACCTTAAGAAATGCTCCACAGTTTCTTAGAAACCCCATGCTGCAAATGTTAACGCAACTAGCTCAGTTGACAAAGAATATGAAGAAGAATACAACTAAGGTGGTCAAAATTCAGTGCTGAAAGGCTGAAACCAGACAAGCTGTGTGCTTTTACAATTTGAAATTATATGATTGAAGTAGACTTCTTCTTGATCATGTGTTTGAATAGCGATAATGAAAAATATGATGTCTGGCTCAATGTTAGCAGTATGACTCTCCATGGGGAATATGAGGTACTAATGGGAAAGGAAGCTCATTGAGGGGTTGAAGACCAATGATTTCATTACATCAAACAGACCATATTGGGAAATCAACATAGCATAGAATATCTTAAAAAACCGGTGTAGGTATAAAAATGGCATCCAGATTCCAGACAATGTAAATCCTATAAATGGTACAACTCAAGGAGATAATTTGAACTATGGGCATTAGACCACACAGAATGACATGGTAGTCCTCACAACTCATAACTATCAAGAATATGACCTGGAAACAAGTTATCTTGCTCTTTTTGCAAAGACACAAGAAAAAATAGAGAACAAATAGGAAGTTGTTCATCTCTAAGAAGATATTTACCTTCCAACAGAACTAAGACTTATGAAAATTGGTGATCTTGGTGCAAGAGTACTCAGGAAAGATGGTAAGGATGTGTGAGCTGGGCATAACTGATTTTTGTTATTAGCAGAACTTTTAGCACAAATACTGCACGAGGATTGCCATTCATCGGGGGCAAACCAAAATCCGCATACCCGAATATTTGGTGGCCAGTAACCTAGCGAGGTGTATATATCAGCATGCATGAATGGAAACCAAATAACATAAATAAAATATTATAAAAAGTAACATAGTAAGTATCCCCTTAATATTAATGCATACTGATTATGTCTAGTTGCTTATACACATTCAGAGACAAAAATATGTACTAGCCATCAAAGGCCCAAGATTATCAATTAACGCAATAAATGAACAAGCATCCAGGACTCCAGCCTATAACACCATGCTATCAATCAGAATGGTTCTGCAAGGAATCTAGGAAACTGTTTCATCAATTATGTTTAATCTTATGAGATAAATATTGTAACAGATTAAATTTGACTATTAACATGAACCCTTGAGAGGTTTTATTAACAAAATTTTGAATTCGTCTCTCATTCTTATTTTGCTTGTATAACTCACATCTTGTCAAATTCACACATGTTTTCAAATTAAGAGAAAAGGAAAAGCTCCTAAAAATGTTTGAAAGAGGCCTAAAGGGAGAAATATAGATGTTTACGAAAGAAGCAATTTAAAAAATAAACATAAAAGAATTACCAGGGCATTCAACCACTTCCTCACTAAAACCATACCTGTCATGTGAAATCAGCATAGAGGTTAGATAGATTGGTAATAAGTAATAACATTAAAAATTTGATCCCATCTAATTCTCAACCTAACAGCAGAAAATTTAGCGGATGAACAAATGAAGTTGTCTTAACAAGAAAATGAGCTCATATCAGATAAATAAGCAGAGCAAGCCTTCAGAAATTTTCATGTCAGCGTTGGTTCTAACTAGGGAATATTGTATCTTACAGTAGCAAGGGGGATGGAGGCCTATCATGCCATGTTGGGAGACCAGTCACTGGATCCTGGATGCCGAGACATTTGAAACTGAACAGCCATGATAAAAGAAAAAACATGTATGTGGTATGTGGTCATCGTATGGTACCACCAGAGCGACATCAAATGTAATATTATAATACAAGATAATACCAACCGTCAAAGGACAAGAGCTCAGATTTAGATCGATACTTCTCCATGATCCCCATTCTTTAGAGTATAATGGCCACATCCAATGGATAACATCTTCCCAGCTTATCTAACACCAAATTATCGATAGTGTTGTTTAACTATCCACCTCAAAGATCATCGCTTATTACCACAAAAAGAAAAAAATATATCCACCTCAAAGGAAATTGAAAATGGAAGAAGGTAAAAGAGGAAGGGGTTTCTCAGCACATGAAGTACAAACAGGCTTTAATTTTTAAATGAACTCGGCCTTCCGACCTGAATCATTTTTATTATTAGTGTAAAAGAAATAAAAAACCTTTGTTCTCTCTATAATAATATTTTAAAGTGAATAGTAGAGAAAACTTCAAACGTCAAACTTGTTAGAGAGACAATGTTATACAACACGAATAACACAACATGCACCAAGGCTCGAGCAAAGCCTCTTACAAATAAAATGTTAAATACAAAAAAAGAAAAAAAAAGAAAAAAAAAAAAGTGGTACTTCTCATTAAAACTGAGTATTTGCCAAAAGCTTTCAATGCTTACCGTGCCTGCTGGAGCATCCTTAAGAAATTTATATAGAGATGGGAGCTCTTCTTTGAACTGTTCTTCAAAGGATGCTGGGGCACTACATATAGGTCATACGTCAATACAGGGTTTACTATGTATTCCATGGGAACTTGTCTAAATTGAACAACAACGGGACTTGCTACAAGAAGATTTACTGTTCTCACTAAGTTGATGAAGCTTGAGTAGATATAATTTGGATTTGGGACCACTAGAAGGCAACATTGACTACTTTGAAAGAGTGATATGCAAAAATAGTGTAGAAAATTATACAACCCAGCCATTGTCTTAACAGAAAATAGATATGCTAAGTAATACCCACAACATTTCTATGAATTTCGCTTTTCTAAGCCTTATACTTTCACAAATCCAGTATCAACCATTTTGTTGGTTTTATGCCCATGGATCAAATATCTTGACAATAGAGTAAGGTTTAAGAAAGAATTCTTCAGACAAGGATCATGCACTTATTGGCGAATATATTAAAGTTGGAAGTAAGTGGCAGCTTAAGTACGCTAGGTTACATACTTATCAAGATAAATCCATGTACCCTTTAATTTCTTCTCTTTGTCATCAGACAGCACTGCTAATCTCTATTGCACATCACGACTCAAAAGCCAAATATAAAATAAACTTCTTCTTGGCTAATTACTGCGGAAATCCAATTAAAAAGTAATGTGAAGAATGTATGTGTGCGGTGCTTTTTGATATGCAAGCAAAAAGGACCCTATAGCATCTTCAACATCAGTATAACCTGTAAGGAACAACATATGGAGCAGCAACAATGCAGTAGACTTGATACAACTCAGCAAGGCTCCAACCTTCCTGAACAAAAAACAATGACAAGAAAATAGGATAAGAAAGAACAAAAAAAATAAGACCTTTAACTAGTTTAAGAGCCCCTAAATTAGAGGATGATTGTCTTAGATTTTTTTTGCAGGAGCTTATAAGTGAAGGTGTAAAAGGGAGGCAATATAATTCTCAAACTCAATGAGGTAAACACTTAATCAGATAACATAAAGATCAATTGTGCTCAAGATGTTACCAGGGCAAAAAAATTAATCACGACAAAATCACCATAGATGCTTGCGTCATCTCCAAATATGTGCTCGAAAGTGGATATACAATCCTGTCTATGCTTTGCAGTTATCTGCCTCTTATGGTGAGTGAAATCTGTCCTCCCTGCAATTTTTAAGGCTTGGGGAGTTACGAAAGCTAATGTTTGAAGTTAATTACTAAAGCTAGTAGTTGCTCCATGTAGTCAATTCTTAAACACCAAAACTCGTAAACAAGGTAAAGCTACCAGAACTAGCAGGATCTTCATCTTCAAAAGAAGAGAGGACGGGTGGTGACGAAATTGGAAGATATGCTACTCGCTTTGCTTCCAACTGTACTCTTAAGTTCTGCCAAGGTTTACAAAAAAGATACTCTTTAAACATTCAGTTAGTTAAGTTAGTGTAAATAAAAATGCCACACACACAAAGGTTGATGCTTTCTGATATCTTCAGCCTTCAATATGTTGTATCATCATCAACATCAATATGTCCTAAGGACTCTTAAGAGGCTCTCGCCTAAGCTAGGTAAGCAGGATGGATAAAAATTGGCTTATCTATACTTCAACATTAATTTATAGAAAAGATCCCGCTGACACTTAAACCATACACTCACTCATATAATCTCATTATCAAGCTCTCACTCCGACGACCATCCATATTTGATTTGCGTACATTGTTGATGAGTATGATAACTCACTTAGTACCAATTCAAGTGTCGTGACTGAGCTAAATACACAACAACAATCCAAAGTTGCATACACTCAAGGGGGAAATGATGAGGTAAGTGAGGTCTTGACTAGTTCCGTGAAGGGCTTTATCTCCCAAATTGTTTTTTCTTGTATTGGTTTCCCAACAAGAACATAAAAATCAAGTCACAAGATAAATTAACACTCCTCAGCAAAATACAATTTATAACTATATCGATATATCATAAAGAATTAAGCAACCAATTTAGCTTCTGCTTAATTATACTGGTTTGCTTCACACTTCAAACAATAAATCAAATATTAAACTATGACATACATTGTCTAAATGACTACTGCATACATTAGCTAAAATCAAGATTATCATATAAACCAAACCAACAAACGCCAATCCTTATCCTATGTATGTTCAGCTATATGAATACAACGCCTCCAATGAGCTGCCGTCCCTTTTGTTAAGCACATGAACAAGAATGTCTTATACAGATTTAAAGTACAAAGATCGTAAGATATTCTAATATTTAGCCTTAACATAAGAACATCGAATATTAGAGGTCTAGTTCGATTCTCACCATCTATAGCATTAACATTTTAAAAAAGATGGGTTAAAGAAAACCTGGTGAGCTGAATGAGTAACAAAAAAGACTTGATATTGTTGCTGATCACAAGCAAAAGCTGCTGCTATGGCCTGAAAAATGTGAACAACTTAATTATTATTATTATTATTATTAAATCAGGTGAACATAATTGAAGTGAATTGGACAACAATTTTGGGACAAATTGGGGGTTACAGCAAGAGGGTAAACATCGCCTTTGGTGCCGAAGGCCATGAAGATTGAGATTGGTTTGCTCCTCATGTTGCAAATAAACACTGGACCTTACTCTTCTGTGCTTCGAATTTTATTAAGTGGTATATAAAATCAATAGTATATACTCGTCTATAAATCGTTTGACTTTTCACGGTCCTATGTAAACAATTGCTAATTATACACAGTAAAAATTGTATATAAAAAATAATTAGTATTTCAAATATAAGTATATATTAAGAAATATCAATAGTATATACTCGTCTACTCAAAATCGTTTGACTTTTCACGATCAACTACTTAAAATGTAAATATTGCTAATTATACACATAAAAATTGTAAAAACAAAAATTAACATTTCAAATTTAAGTATGTATGAAAAAATATTCTAACAAAATCTTATGTGACTATAATATTCCTTATCATCTAATGTCTATTTGAGATTGTTTATTTTAATCGTAATCAAAGATGTTTTCTTGTCTAATGAAAATTCATGGTAACAAATTGAAAGTTTAACCTAGAAAAACTTTTAAAAAGTCTAATATTTTGGGACGAAGAAAGTATATATATTACAAAAATCTCTCGAAAATCGAACAAACGAGATTATTACAAAGTTGAACGAAAATTGAAACATATCTCACAAACATATTACCTTTAGGTATTCTTACATAATTTGGTGAAGAGGAAACTAAAAAGTGAAATTCTATTTTTAATAGAACGATTATTGTATTATGGAATAAAGGGTCTGCTATCCAATTTTGTAATAGATGACAATCTTAACCGAACTCAACACACGTGTCGGGAGTTTTCTATTGGTTACATGTTTCCCAATCATAATCCCGCTCGGATACGGGTAAGGTTGCGGATATAAGATTAACCCTACCCACGTATATATATATTTGTTAGGTTTTGTGTATACTTATAATATCTATAAATTTATAATTTATAATATATCATTTCTTTTAGTGATAAGTAAATAATTTTAAGCTGGGTCTTAACCTTACCCATTATCATTAATTACCTCCCGTTAAGAAAAAAGATACTCCTTCCCTCTAAATATATTCCAGAAAAGGCCAAAACCCCCAACATTCTCTAGATCCAGCAAAACATAATCTCAAATGTTTGAGCCCAAAAATTATAAACCCAAACATTTGGAAAACCCAATTTGTTTATAATATCAATACACACCATATATACACCATATATATATACTAAATGTTTGTGCAAAGTTTAAAGTGTACCAGTTCATTTATTATATTTAATTTTTAAAAATAAATATATAATGGTAAAATATTATGTGTGAATTTAAAAAATACATAAAAGTTACTTATTTATATTTATACTATATATAATACCTAAGGGCTGAAAATGCCACATGACACCCTCTCCATTCTTTCCGTTTTTTTGAATTGATAATTGTATTTTTCACTAATAATTTATTAAGTTGGTAGTTACTTTATATGATAATTTTAATATTATTTTCATATCTTATCTTTTTAACTCTATTTAAAAATTATATTATTTAAATTTATTTAACTATTTGTATTTCTTGTTGGTTTAGTGTAAATCAATGACGAAATATATTGTGTCTATTATTTTTTGAATAATAGTAAACAAAATATTTGTTCGCATACACATTAACTGTACACCGACACTAGTTATTTTAATTTAAACAAGTGTCCTTAGGATGTTATCGGTTCGGTTCAATCGGTCGGTTTTTCCGGATTTTTTTGTGTGAAACCGATCCTATCGGTTTGTTTCTATGCGAACCAAGTCAATTGAAAATTATTTTGGTTTAAATCGGTTATGCTGATGTCGGTTTTGAGGCAAAATCGGTTCGGTTCGTCGGTTCTTCGGTTTTAAACAAAAAAATACTATGTAATGAAATTGAGCAATAGCCTTCAAACCTCACTTGCACTCCCGCGCCACCCAAAGACACTCCTTCCCTCCCAAATTCCACACCAAACCCCCAAAATTACAAACCCAACTTCCTCAAAACCCAACAAAACTACTCATCCCAAAACAATTGTTCACAAAATCCTATCACAGCCTCCTAAAAAACCAAGAAATGGTGAAAGACGACGAAGAGATTCGTGGTGAACCAGAAGAACGTTTGGTAAACGAAGAGTACAAGATCTGGAAGAAAAACACACCGTTTTTGTACGATTTGGTGATCACTCACGCCCTCGAATGGCCTTCGCTCACTGTAGAGTGGCTACCGGAGAAGGAGGAGCCACCGGGGAAGGATTATTCGGTGCAGAAGATGATTTTGGGCACTCATACTTCGGAGAATGAGCCGAATTATTTGATGCTTGCTCAGGTGCAGCTTCCTGTTCAGGATGCGGAGAATGATGCTAGGTGTTATGGGGATGATGGGGCGGAGAATGGTGGGTTCGGGTCGTCTAGTGGAAAGGTTGGTTTAAGTTTTTGTTAGGTTTTTTGTGGTTGTTATTGTATTTGTCTTAAGGTTTTTTGTGGTTGTTATTGTATTTGTCCCAAAAAGGTTGTCCATTTTGGGTTATTAATGTTCAAAAGTAACAACCTTTGTAGTTTTAATTGATACAGTGAATGAGGGAGGGTAGGGTCTTCTAGTTGAAAGGTTTGTTTTGGGTTTAATTGTGGTTATTGTTGTCTTTGTCCGAAAAGGTTGTCCAGTTTGTGTTATTAATAGTCAAAAGTAACAAATTTTGTAGTGTTAATTGATAGGGATAACAATAATTTGTACAGAGAATGGGGAGTTTGGGTGTTCTAGTGAAAATGTTTTTTTTTTTGCAGATTTTGTTATTCTTGTTGGACTTTTTGTCCCAAAAATATTGTCCAGTTCTATTATGGATGGTTAAAAGTAACAGACTTTATAATCTTTGTTGAAGGGGGGGGGGATTGGATTTGAACAGAGATGTGTTCTAGGGAAGGGTTTTTATTTTTGTTTTTTGTGAATTATAGTGGTTATTATAGCATTCTTCCCAAAAACTTGTCTA
Organism: Echium plantagineum; assembly: GCA_003412495.2. Lineage (NCBI taxonomy): Eukaryota > Viridiplantae > Streptophyta > Magnoliopsida > Boraginales > Boraginaceae > Echium > Echium plantagineum. The sequence goes on along the minus strand of CM016564.1, from coordinate 11,252,372 downwards.
CTTTGGATTTTTGGTGTTCAAAAGTAACCAACTTTGTGGTGTTAATTGATACCGGAGAACTCTAATTTTGAACGGAGAATGGTGAATTTGGGTGTTGTAGTGGGAAGGTTCCTTTTGGTTACTTTGCCCATTTTGTTATTCTATTAGACTCCCAGTCCCAAAAGTTTGGCTGGTTTGATATTTGATAGACAAATGTAAGCAAACTTCGTAGACTTAATTGATAATCGTAACCATTAGTTAGTTTTAATATGTGAAATGGATCTTCTTGCAGGTACAAATCATTCAACAAATCAATCATGAGGGTGAAGTCAATCGTGCTCGGTACATGCCCCAAAATCAATTTGTGATAGCAACAAAAACAGTTAGTGCAGAAGTTTACTTGTTCGATTACAGCAAGCATCCATCTAAGCCTCCACAAGATGGAACATGTAATCCTGATTTAAGATTGAGGGGTCATAGCAGTGAAGGGTATGGGTTATCCTGGAGTCAATTTAAACCGGGCTATCTGCTTAGTGGTTCCGATGACGCACAAATATGCATATGGGATATCAATGCAACACCAAAGGATAAGGCTCTCGACGCTCTGCATATATTCAAGGTTTATACCTTTATGATTTTACTTATGCTATGTTTACTCCATTCTAGACATAAGATGTGTAACTTGCCCATTATAGCTGAAAATCATTAAAAGAATATTCGAGGCTGTACTGAAGTATTGCCTCTATTGGTGTTTTTTGAATGCTTAAATCTGTTAGCTCATCTAACCAACTAGTGGCGTTCGGATCACAATCCTTTATGATTTTTTATATTCCATTGTACTAGTAGTAATTGATGTTTCATAAGACCAGATACACGAAGGTGTTGTTGAAGATGTTGCATGGCATCTGAGACATGAATATTTGTTTGGCTCTGTTGGGGATGATCAATATATGCACATCTGGGATCTACGGACTCCGTCAGTTGCTAAGCCTATTCAATCTGTGGTAGCTCATGAAAGCGAGGTACATCAAATATTTAACACATTTCATTTATATTTTATTGGTTGTTATAGCTTTTGAGTGTCTCACATGGAGTTATAATAAGTCTACTCTTTCCGATATTTCCCATGATTTTGGAAGAGTAAAGAGTTATCCATGTATTCAGCCTTATAAAGTGAAGAGACACGTCTCTGCCTGTCTCTATAAAGATTCCACTCTGACTGTCACTTGTGATTGCATATGGTAACTAATTCGAATGAGCGTTACTTGATAAACATAGCTTATTAATGAAGAACTGTTGGTCCAAAAAATGTTATTCACGTTGCCTAGCTGAAAATAGTCTAAGACTTGGGATTAAATCTTTGGGTCTGTTAGGAATAAAATGCGTCTATCAAGTTATTGCAGTTATTTGTATTATACCCCAGACAATTTACTATTGATGGCATTTTTTTACTTGGCAGGTTAATTGCCTGGCATTTAACCCTTTCAATGAATGGGTGGTGGCAACTGGGTCTACTGATAAGACTGTTAAAATGTTTGATCTACGGAAGCTTACTATTGCTCTTCACACCTTTGATTGCCACACGTAATAACCGCTCCTGCCCAGTTTTAATTTTCTGTAGCAATTACATTTGAGTAACCGGAAATATTATATGTAAACTCTTGTATCATTATATTTCTTTTCTGTGTGATACAGGGAGGAAGTTTTTCAAGTAGGATGGAACCCAAAGAATGAAACAATCTTAGCATCTTGTTGTCTTGGTCGTAGGCTAATGGTGTGGGATCTTAGCAGGTAAGTCTAAAGTTAGCTACTCCTGTATATGTTCATTTGTCACACGTTTTTTGGGGGCATCTATCTCTTAGTAAGCCGCCTTGCAATTTCCTTATCCGGTTAAGATTATGTGTCAGTGAGTGCACGCGTGCTCATTTTAGGAGCTTTTAATAAAATAGTATAGATGCCAGTGAAACTGAATGTAGTAGATTGCAAACAATAATGCCATTCCTCGTCAGAATCTGTAATTATCTCGATTTTTCGCCTGAAACAATGGTCTGTGATTTATCTTTGTAGGATTGATACAGAACAGACACCAGAAGATGCTGAGGACGGGCCACCAGAGTTGCTGTTTATTCATGGTGGTCATACAAGTAAGATATCAGACTTCTCATGGAATCCATGTGAAGACTGGGTAGTATCCAGTGTTGCCGAGGATAACATACTTCAGATATGGCAAATGGCAGAGAACATTTATCATGATGAAGATGATATACCAGCAAATGACACCCCGCACGGCTCCTAGTTTGACAAATTCCGTCCAAGCCTGAAGGGTCAGGGTGTGTTTGATCACCCGGGGAAGAGAAGCATCTAAGGTCCTGTCGCAAATGTTTATTCTTATTTTTTATTTTCTTGACTTAGTCCGAGGGTAACTATGTCGACGATAGAGTAGAAGTTCCAAACTTGTCCTTGTATGATTTCATTCTTAGAAAACCTGTTATTGATCAGTAATCTCTGTTTAGAATTGAACTATTTTGTTCTTTCCCATGCCTCCAACATAAACATTCACTTTCTCGATTTACTTCGACTTTGTTGGATAAAGTTTGTGACTTCGACTTGGTTGGATAAGGTTTGGTTTAATGACCAGTTGACTCGATCATCTTCGGGTTAGTATTTTTGCTACTTGTTTGTAGAGCATAATCAATGTAAAAGCAAGGGAGAGAAAGGCAAGGGAAAGAATGACCACATCATAGAGCATGAATGAATCAAGATTGTTAAGGAGTTGGTTAATGATACTAGAACATGTACTTGTTTTGAGTGCCTATTTATTTTCTATAGGTATCTATGGATTGATCACAAGTCGAAATATGGTTAGAGCCCTTATATGTCTTGAACTTATATTAAATGCGGTTAATATCAATTTTGTAACGTTTTCCGATTTTTTTGATAATCGTCAATTAAAAGGAGACATTTTCTTTATTTTTGTGATAGCTATTGCAGCCGCTGAAGCAGCTATTGGACCGGCTATTGTTTCATCAATTTATCGTAATAGAAGATCAACCTGTATTAACCAATCGAATTTGTTGAATAAATAGTATAGTATTTATCATATAAATTTGAATATCTTGAAAAATTTATTAGTAAATCTCACTACAAGTTGAATTTTGTTCAACTTGTGATGTCGTCATCATTCATTCATTCATTCATTTGTTGGTATGTTTAGATCGAGTTTAGAGAGTTGCTTCATTTAGCAGTTCATGAACAAATGTACCGTTGAATTACTAGTACATCAAAGGCTCGAGAGAGTTCCACTCTAAACTCGAACGGGTGTTTTCGGTTAATAGTAAAACCTTAATTTTATGTACGATCAATTTCGAGACAAAAATCCCGATTAAAATTTGTTTTACATGATTACTAAATGAACAATAGTATGAATACCATGTCCGAAGGTCATCTATTAGAAAGCTCATCCAATACAGATACATAATTAAGGCGGAAGTACTTTTTGAAGTAGTGAATTGTACTTTGAACATTTTAGGTGGGGTCGAGTACATCAAGTTCAAGACTTTTACTTAAGTCTGATCGAACTCAATGCTCGAAAATATTCGAACGGGACGGGTACAAACGGGTTCGATCTTTGTTCGACTTGTTCGTTGCCCTAGGCGCCTAAGCCCATTGTCTACTAATCTAGAAAGTAGGAACAAAGAGAATATGAGCACAAAAGCCCAAACAACCAAAACATATGACAGTTTCTTGACCGATTGAACAAACGTTTGATTGAACAAATTCCTACAAGACTCCTACTACACAACAACATCACACGTACCCTAGCCTATTTGCTCTCTCTCCACAATATTTGACCATTAATACACACCTAAATCATCTTCATTTGCCAATTTTTTGTACTCATTTTGAACTAATTTAGGTGAAAAATTCAAGAATTTGAGGGAAAATTATTGGGATTCTTGGGTTTTTTGATTTTTTTCAATATTGGGTTTCCTTAGATTGCGGGACTGAGTGAAAACATCACATAATTTGCAGCTAAAGACGTTGAAATATTGGTTAGTTGCACTAAAAATTCGATCTTTATTGTGGAATTCGTCTATTTTTATGCAGAGACATACAACTGAAATGGATTATTTAATTTCATAATTGTTTGGAGAGAAATTGTTGAAATTTATTGCACCCTTCGTTTAGTTTGAGTGTTATTCTCTGGTATTGGTTTTGGGTTGTTCTGACGATGGTTTTGGGGTTCGGATGATTGGTTATTGATAACATTTTATCGTGTTTTGGGTAATGATTACAGTTCCTTAGGTGTCAATTATTATTTGCTTTCTCTGATGATGGGCTTTTGGAATTAGGACAATAGGATTTATTGTGCTTTGGGTATTGATTACAGTTTTCTAGGTTTCAATTCTGATGATGGGTTTTGGGATTAGGATAATAGGGTATTGACAGCATTCACTTATTGTGTTTTGGGTATTGTATACAGTTCTCTAGGTATCGATTGTTATTTGCATTGCTCCGATGATGTGTTTGGGGTTAGTGTAACAGGGTATTGACAGCATTGACTTTTTGTGTTTTAGGTATTGATTACAGTAAATTGAGTGGCGATTCATCGGTTTTTCATTGAAAAAAGAAGGGATCTTGCTGGCCCTTAAGTTTTTCAGGTACTTGTATGGTTTTGTCTGCTGTCTGAGTTCTCGTCTGTCTGGATAGAACTGAAGTGTTGAGAGAACACAAAAACCTCTAACTGCCGTCCTACATCCTTATATTTAGATAGGGATTTGTCCTATAGGTTTACCTCTAGGTTGGTTTCGGACTTAGTTTCTCGTTTGGTCACATTGGACTCAAGTGATCAAGGTGATTTCTGTGCGAGAACCTTTGGGTGGAAGAAAATTAGGACTTACCTCAAATTTCCAATACATTCTGAGGACATTTTTGATGATTTAGTCACACACTATGGATTTTGTGTATCGGCACGTGGAGATTAATATTGATTATTAGTAAGGAGAAAGTAAATTAGTTCATTTGACCTGTATCGCCGTGTGATGCTATGTGTCATTAATTATGGAAAAAAGTGAGCCTGCACTTGTGCCACAGTGGTTGAGGAGCAGTGAAGGTGTTTCTGGCAATGGCATTTCAGTCAACCCCCTTGCTTCGTCTTCATTACGTCCGGGTAAGTAATTCTTATGCGCTTAAATGCTCAACCATGTTAGTTTTCACTATAGTGGGCTCTCTTAATTTTTATTTGTTTATTTTATAGACGATCATCTTAAGCCAAAGGTTGCAAGGAAGAATTCCTTGGGTAACAATGATCAGCATATAAAACGATCATCTGTTTCTGACAGACTGACATCTTCATACTTCCGTCGGAGTTCCAGTACTAATGGCTCTGATAACTTGAGGACATCCAGTAGTTTCAGTAGGAACCAGCGTGATAGGGATCGAGATGGTGATATATGTGAATATGGAGGCAAAGATAGGTCAGTCTTGGGAGACTTCAGGCGTCTGGATTACTCTGATCCCCTGGGGAATAGTATATTAGGTAGAGTTGATAAGAAGATCTTAACAAGATCGCAATCTATGGTCTCTGATAAACGTACTGAAACATGGCCTAGGAAAGTAGAAATCGGATCAAAAGGTGCCTACAAAGTTGGTAGTACTGATGCTGATCGTATGCCAGCTAATGGCCTTCTGCACAAAGCATCATTTGAACGAGACTTCCCTTCACTTGGAGTGGACGAAAAGTCTGCAGCTTCAGAGCTAAAAAGAGTCCCTTCTCCTGGCTTAAGTCCAGCTATTCATAGCTTTCCAGTTTCAGCTTCAGCTATGATAGGTAGCGATAAGTGGACATCAGCTTTGGCAGAAGTACCGGAGGTTGTTAGAAGTAGTGAAGGTAGTTCACTGTCAGCAAAAGCAGCTCCTCCAAGTTTGCCATCTGTGTCTTCAAGTGTATTGAGTGGTCCTAGCATGGCTGAGACAGTGGCCCAGGGTCCGCTTCATGTCCAAACAACTCCACAGGTAGCTTTGATGTCTTTTTAACCGTTAAAATGTTTTTGTGTAAGACAGAAAGTGAATTTAAGGTTATAATTCTTTCTTATATCATTGCAGTTGTCCACTGAAACTCAGAGACAGGAATTGGCTATTAAACAATCTCGGCAACTGATTCCTGTAACACCTTCATTGCCTAAGGCCTTGGTAATTATTCTCTTCTTACTTTTATTTTGACTTTTTCTGGTGAGTGGTGATCTAGGTGGACAAAGTGGTCTAAGGATTTAAGATTACTAAATTTATTGATGAAGCCTATAGGGATCATTTATCGTAAGTTATTGTTCAAATTATAATATTATGTCTGAAAAGTAGTCTTCACTCATCATTTTAGTATAATTAACCACATTAGGTCTTATTGTTTGGGCAATTTCTTGCTCTTCATTTGTTCAAAGAATGTAAGGATTAGTTGATAATTTGATGTTCTCAGCCAACCCGTTGTTCTTGCATGCTTTTTCATGTTATGTATGATGCTTAGGGCATTATATTGTATATGTAGCTTCTGGTATTTGACATTTGGATCCTCTCCCTATGTATTATAGTTAGCATATGCAAAGATCACGTAGTTTTTACTTCAATAAATAATTGACTGACATGTATTAGTACGAGGTCTCTATGCACTTCTCTCATAATAAATACCCAATTCTCTTTTTTTTGCCTCCAAATTTTATAGTTATGTTCCTTGTCTCTAATCTTTGGTATCATTCTAGGTCTCCAATCTCGCTGAAAAACAGAAAAGCAAAACTGGAGCACCATTGCTGGTCCACTCTCCTCGCGGTGCCCCTGTGAAGACTGATCTTTCAAAGACTTCTAGTATTGGAAAACTTCAGGTCCTAAAACCTGTGCGGGAGAGAAATGGTGGCCATACTGCAAAGGATAGCTCGAGTCCTCCAAGTAGTAGCAAAGCATTGAGTGCAGTGATTGCGGGTGGTCAATCAGTTGCTGCATCTTCTTCTGTGAGGGCCCCGTCAATCAATTCTGGTCATCCTGTTGCTGAAAGAAAACATGGCTTGCCATTGCTGGAGAAGAGAGTCATTTCTCAGTCACAGACTCGGAGCCGAAGTGATTTCTTCAGTCTAATGAGGAAGAAATCAATTTTAAACTCATCCTCTTCCCCTGAATACAGCCAAGTCACATCACCCTCTGACAAATTCAGTGAAGGTGACAACAAAACTTTTCCTGTTACCAACCAGAGGGGCGAAGACATGGTATTGAATGATATAAATGGGGTTGACTCATCTGAGAATAGAGATGTTGAGACCAGCGAGGCTGACTCTTGCAATAATCACAAGTATCTTAACAGTGGGAAGAATGGTTCTAGTTACAACTCAAATTTTTTCTCGGAAGAAGAAGAAGCTGCTTTTTTACGCTCATTAGGCTGGGAGGAAAACAATGAAGAGGGTGGTTTAACTGACGAGGAGATCAATGCTTTCTACAGAGATGCAACCAACAAGGTGAAGGGACCTCAATTTTGATATGGAATCGTTCTTAGTGCTTTCTCCTTGTGATTATCATGTTTGCCTTTTCTAATTGTCTCGGCTTATATCTTGCTTAGGCTAATGAACACTTTCTACTCCAACATGTCTTTTATGTTTTAAGAAAAACTCAACAGACGACAACCATAATTGGAAGGAGATAACACATGATTCAAGTTTGTGCATGCTATGTCATCGTGGCACTGTCAATACTTTCTAAACTTTTATTAATATGCTTCTGTTTCCCAAATATATGCAGTTCGTTAACGCAAAACCGACATGGAAGATTTCATAAGAGATGGCTAGGATTCATTTAGCTCTTGAATCTCATATCGCTGTCGTGGCTGCTATTTTTTTGGGATCAAAGTCATCTAGCTCCAAGCTGGAGTCTTAATTCACCAACTCTTTGAAAGGATTCAATGACCAACTTTTTAATTGATAGTTGAAAGATTTTGGGACGTCTTCTTTATCGACGTCTGTTCCTTCAGCGTCATTGTATAATCCTGAGAAGTCTGGCTGTGAAGGGAAGAGTGCTACAGTAAATGCTAAGGAATAAGCTCATGCATGGTCTGGTGATTATTATTTTTGATACTTGAACAATCTCTACTATGATTCTCCTAGGAATGCATAGGAAGAAGTAAAGCTGGCTAGTTTGTTTGCTGAAATCTTGGCCTTTGAGTTTTGTGGTGATGAATAGGAACTTAGTTATAATAGCTTGAAGCTTTTTTTTGTTCTTTTCTTTGACCCAAAAAGAAAAAGAGTACAAGCAAGAATGGCTTTTATCTTTCCTATACTTCAATAGTATCTACTCACTTTTGCATTTTCCATTGATTAAGTAACATATTTCATGGTTTTTTCTCTAATTAATAGTTAGATTCATAAAGTTAAGAGTTTATATATTTTGTTAAAAATTATCGGAAAAAACTAGGTCGGTTTAGACTCTTAACAGTTAACATGGCTAGAGTTTTGGTATGGTAATGAATGAAGAATGTGGTGAGGAACTATGTAGACAACCTTGGTTGATATGGTATTGAGGCTTTAATGCTTATTAATAAAAGCGTGAAACCGTCACACCAACAGTTTTCACATATTCTGTATCGGAATACATGAATAGGTCTAGAACTATAACTTTTATCAATTATAATGTTTTAAGAAAATGAAGTGGTACACGATAAATCAAGAGTTGCTCCAATTGAGGGGACATTGAGCGACGACTCTTTAAAATGGTACACTTATGTACGAAGACGTATTGTACTTGCAATAGTCATAAGATATAAGATGTTAATGTATGAACAATGAAAAAGAGTTCGACAAATACTATACCGGAACACATAGATTTCAATGGGCTTAATATTCACCAACACAAAAAACTTGAAAATATCATGTTTATATAAGCGGACACAAAAGAATGAGTTAACCCTTGGTTTGATTATTCACAAAGCATCCAACCACATTAAAAATTTCGACTATTAAAACGAAGACTAAAGGAGTAATTGATGATCAAAGCTTCCATATCCAGCTCACATAATTCATAAACCAAACATAGCACAAAAAACAAACAAGAAAGATTTATCCAAACAGCCCCTTAAAACCAGAAAATTAATCTCAAGTTTTGAGGTTGATCAAAAACCCTAGAGATGGAGAGCGCAGTAATCGAGAAAACTGAATCAGAACTCCGCAAAGAGCTCGATGAACTCAATCGTCAGCAACGTCAGGTAAAATCCCTTAATTAATTTCTACTATAATCTATTTAATTTAGTTTATACATGAAATTTGTGCAATAAATATTTAATTTCTGTTTATTTATAAAGTTTGTACCATAATTTATTCATTTCAGCTTACATGTAGAAATGGGTTTGTAAATATTGTCCGTAAGTCATGATTCCAGTTTATGTGTAAAATAGTTTTGTAAAAAATGCTTCTTTACTCAAGTTTATATGTAAAAGTTGTTTCAGAGTTCTTTATTTCTGTTTTTATGCAAAATTTGTAAATATTGTTTTAGTTTGTAGGTATAATGGGTTTGTAAAAGAGTTCTTTCATTTAGTTTATATGCAAAATTTGTCCCATGTTTCATTGCTCAAGTTTATATGTAAATGGTATTCTAAGATTGTTTCTTCATGCTCTAGATTACTGAGCGGCTTCGTGATCCAAGAGGCCTGCGTCGCGGTGGAATATCGGGCCCTGGTCAACGTAATTTTGCTGCTAGTGGTGGCCGCCAGCGTGGATTTGTTAGACCTGTAAGTCTCTATTGGTATTTTGGGGTAAAGTATATCTAAATGGTGTCTTAATCCACTTTACTGTTAATATGATGATTCTATCAATTATGGTTGCGAAATTTGTTAATTTTGGCAATGGATATCAAACTAGACGAGCTTTTTAAGATTGAAATGGAGGGAGCATGATTTTGCTACTTATAGTTGGCTAATATCTTGTTTGGATACATTTAGGCCGATAGGAACGATGCTGAAGACCAACCACCAGCTAAAAGGAGATTATCGTCAGCTGTTGTGAAAGTGAGCTGCAATATTTAGAAATTCTTTTTCTCTTTCGATAAACACCCTGTAATTTATTTATTGATATTCATTAATTTTGAATTATGGGTTGGTTAAATTGAGAAGCTTGAGGAAGGGGAGATCAGTGAGGATGTTGCTGAGACTGGAAAAGACATGAAAAAGGATGATGGTGCTGGTCATGAAAGTAATGGGAATGGGAATGGGAATGGGATCGGCAATGGCAATGGCAATGGTGTTGGCAATGGCAATGCAGGGTTCAACGGGAAGCAGACCAATTGGTTAAGGAGAGATGCCTATCAAAGGCCATCCAGAATGGTAACCAATCCAAAATTTTGATCTCTTATGTTATTTTAGCATGTGGTGTATGCATTTTGTTGACAATTGGTTTTGCAATGATCAGGATTTTGATATTCCAACAGAGAATGTACCCAGAGTTATGCCCAAAAATGAAGATCCCACCTTGGTTAGTCGGAACAAGAGGATCTTGGGTCAGCTTTTAGGGACATTGGAGGTATATGGCGATAAGTTTTTCCCTTGATTTTGATTTTTCAGAAACATGAAGTGCTCTGTTCTCTGTCGAAATCTACAAAAGATAGAAAAATGGCTCGCTAAGGTTATGTTTGTGAGGTTTATGTTCAGTTTCATTTTTTCAAGGACAAATTATTCACGTTCTTGACTTACTGGTTATACTCAATTTGTGTAAAGTCGTGGTGCAAGGAAAATATAATTATTTCACGTAACTGGAAACTCTATGCTGATGATTTATAGATTGGATTAGAACACAAGTACACACATTTTGTATGCTTCATTTTTTTGCATGTGTTAACAGAGCCATATATGTATTCATTAGTTTACTTCCTATGCATTTCCAGAGGTTCAAGAAAGAGGACGTGCAACGTTCTGGAAGTGAGGCATACATGCGGAGATCAGATTCTTTGAAAATGGTAAGATGCTCTCGAAGTATCTATCACGTAATAGTTTCATATGGATGCTGCTATTTATATAACTAGCCTATATGCCTACTTATGGGCTTACCTCTTTGTCATTGTTAAAGATGAGATTTCTAAAAGCATGTTCTGTGCAAGCATATGATTTTCCAATGTGGGAGGTGTCTGTCTGTTCGGATCATAGCTTGTTAAGTAAAGTAAAGCTCCGCATACTGACTTTTGTATCCCTATTGTTGTTCAGTTTTCATGTAGTTTCTGGGGAGACAACATAAACAAATAAGTAGTTGAGATAATTAAGAAATTGTTTAACATTCGTGTAGGCTGAGCAAAAAGCACGTGAAGAAAGTGAGAGATTGAGGCAGCAGGAGCGGGAAGAAATTGCAGAGAAGAGGAAGAGAGACTTGGTCTGTTCTCAGTTTATCTTTCGGTTGCGATGATGTTTTTGTTTATGAATTATGGTCCTCATATAATCTGATGTATTTTCTTGAGACAGACTCTTAAAGCACGTGTTGCTGCTAAGGCCGAAGAGAAGAGATTGGAACTGCTGTTTCTTCGTTGGAGCGAGCACCAGAAAAAGCTTGGCAATTTCATAAGGTATGTGTGGCTGTAATGCCCAAGATGCTGGTTAACTACTCGAATTTAAGGTTCATAAAATCTAATGTTTATACATCATGTATTTTCATTGCAGGTTATTTCTTAATTTGGTCCAAAAGTGTCCATATTCACAATTTTATTGACGCAAAGATAAGTTTCTGTCCGTATGCAGAATGCTGATGTAGCTGAACTTGCAGTTCTACAGAAAATTGATTTGACTAAGTACATTTTCACGTGTCTACTCTTTTTTTATCTGTTTATTTTATGCTTCCAGGACAAAGGCAGAACCTCCTATATATTACACTTTCGCTAAACCAATGGATGAAGACACCAACTTGGTTGAAGAGCGGAAAGAACAGGTGATCTTTTATATAAAATGTAGGAGTTAGGAAAATATAGTTCTCCTAGTTGGCAGTGTCTGCAAAAAATCGGTATAACTTAGTTGCATGGATTAACTGTTAAGAGTAGATGTGAATAGCACTCACATTTACTGATTTTAATTTTTTAATATCTAAAGAATCATGTGAACTTTGTGGGTTGTACCAAGATTAAAGATGGTTAAACACCTAAAGCTCAGTATGCATTAGCTGATAAAATAAGTTCTTCTCCTCTGTTATGTCTCAGGTATATCAAGAATGGAAGACTACGAGGAGGGAGGATTTATCAGAGTACCAGAAGCAGGTTGCTGAACGGTATCTTGCAAATGTTGACAAGGAACTGGAAAGGTGGCAAAATATGAGAAAAGGTAGGAAACCACATAATGATATGGCCAATTTACAGGAGACAATGGACAAAGAACTTGAGACCCATCAGTTGGAGCATGGCCCTAAGACCAGAATGCTCCCTGGCGGAACAAATGACGATGAAGATGTAGATGATATTAATGTCGCTGAGGATGACATGATGGATGATGTGCTGGTTGTTGATGAAAATGGAAGGAGGGGTGATGAAATAGCAAAACCCGAAGCAATAAATGGCAGTTCACCGCCAGATAATGTGGAGCAGTAGGCACTTTTCATTCTCTCAAGGTTCAATAGGCGTATTATGTTGAATAACTCATTTCCTTCTAGTTCATTGCATCTATTATTTGAGCATGTTTGTTCCCTTTAATTTCAGTGTGTTTTGCATTTGGTTTGATCATTAGGAAGTTTTTCTTACATTTTATTTATTCCGAAATTTGAATGGTATCTTCTACATCTGGTTTTGGTAATAATAGTTTTATGGGATCGTTATCTATATACGTCGTCCCTTAAATTATTGATGTTTAAAACTCTATATACTGTCCCTTGCACCAGTTATATCTGGTTGAACTTGGAACATCTGCTCATGAATCGTTTGTCTTCAAACACTCGAGTATCTATTGACCTTGGAACTCTATATTACAGGGGTAAGGTTGCATGATATCAGACCCCTCTTTATTCTATTTAAGTGAGTTTCGTTGGGGGATGGAAGGTGGATTATGAGTAACTTAGAGCATTTGCATAACAGTTCTCAAAACATGAAAAAACAACAAAAATATTAGGCTATCTATTCTAAAACTTGATATTAATTTTTTTTTAGGCCAATTTCTTGTTTGGCTTAAATTTAGATCCTTTCTAAACTTAATCTTCTCTCTTCAAGTTCATCATTATTGTCAATAAGAAGTAAATTAGGAAACCTGAAATTAAACTGCAACACTTATCTTTAATAAAGTGATCAAAGGAGTCGATTTTAGAAAAAAAAAATTTAAGTAACCTGATGCGAATGCTTTACCTCCGGAAGTTCCTTTTCAAGTGTGAATCATTTCCATGCCTTTTGACCTCACTCTCATTGAACCATGTGCAACAGTCTAATTTGGTAAACATTTGATGGCGTTTTGAAAGGCAGTTTCAAATATTGCCAGTTGGAAAATTGCAATGCATATTTCCACATGTGGTAGCTGCCTAGTTAAAATGGGAAATTTCTTCCTTTCTACTGAAAACACTTTGTTCTCTTTAAGAAACTCTTTAGACAATTTAGTTTTCATTTTTATCCTAGTCGGTTCCCGAATCCACAAGTAAAGACGTCGAGTCTCTCAGTCGAAGTCTCTCAGTAACCTTCCTCAATAAATGATAACGACATTTCATTTATAATACAAAAATTGATGCAAAATAACGAGTGAAATGTCGTAATCGAGAAACTAAACGTAAAGGAAACAGAAGGGTCCTTAAAGATTAAGGAACAGAATCAGATTCTGTATATACTTATACCATAAAGTAACCAATATTATATTAACCAGACCAAAACTTTACAACGAGGGAAAAAAGATACTACTATAACATGCCAAAATCTCGTCATAATACAAATTAATGACTCACATTTTCAATTTTTTTCTGTTCTCTATTTTGCTTTTTTGGGTTACTTCCTAATTTTTTCAACAAATTAGTAACCTTTTTCGTCTCTACCAATTCTCCATTTTGAGAGAGGTAGAGAGTGAAGCATGAGGTTTTGAAGAAGAGGGGGTGGGTTGGGGGGTGGGGTGGGGTGGGGTGGGGTGGGTGGGGGTTTATACACTGACACCATCGAACCCACATCGTTTGTCTGTGAGTGCTTGCTTCCTTGGGCTGATCACTATCTCACAATCCACTGACACCTGACATTGCCAACAACATTGTCAAAATTATTACTCATGTTGATTTTAAGGAGAAGTATTCGGACACTAGCTCAATTATTACACTTGTGGGTTTCAACTTTCGAGTGTAGCGTTCATATTAAAATCAATTGATTATAGATAAAAATTACAAACTCAATTTGATATATTCGATGATCTTAATCTACCAAGATGTGAAACTGAGTTTCTCAATAGAATGAGAAATCAAGATAACTTTAATGTCATCAGCTTCATTGATGTGAAAGTATTTCCTATTTAATTGTGTTTGTGGTAGCTTCACCGGTTAAAATAAATATTAGATGTAAAGACATGTTTGATGACACGTGTTTCTCACGATAGCACCATTCAATCACACATTGTTTTAATAAGTCACGTTCAATCACTTATGTTTTAAAAAGTGTTCCATTTGATCATTCAGTTATAATGAAAGTTAATTTAGACTCTTTTAAACAAATTGATGAGTGAAATTATACAAAAGCATTATTTTAGATAATTTTTCAATTTCAATACTAATGTTGGGGTAAATAATTACGTTTAAACATATTTAAGAAAAAAATAAAAGATCTATATCATAATAGTAAATTGATAATAATCAAATAGTAACAAATTAGAAATCAATATTATCTCAAAAATGTGTTCGAACAATTTTCCTCATGCGAATTTGTCCCCGAAAGTCAAACTTCACTTCATTTACGACCGAAAGACCAAGTTGGGCAATTTTCAAAACATGTGTAATCAAACAGTAACATGATGAAAACATGTGTAACCAAACGTGCTTTTAGCCCTAAATATTAACCATCGTTTCGATTAAAAAGAAAAGGAGAGCATGAGAAAGGGAACAAGAACATGGTTACAAATACCAACCGGCCACCGCAGTTGACGCTAATCGCCACCATCTTGCCTAGTATGGCATGATGCTTTTAGGAATCCAAAACTACTATTAAACAAACCAAACTTTGAACCTAAAAAAGGAGATCACACCACTACTCAACCCCAATAAAGAAATATGGTTACTTTAAATATTCCTTTAACTTTATTTGTGAGTTAATTTTCCTACTAATATTGACTTCAACATTATAATTTAAATTCCAAAATTGTTACATTTGATGGAATTAACTCTCCTCTACTTATTACTTTTTAACAATCATTTAGAAGTACATTCCGTTGTAATTTTATACTACCTCCATCCCTAAATGATTGTCACATTTGACTTTTGGTGGTCAATAAAATACGATTTAAAACATAAATATCTCTTATTCTACATGCGAAAAAATTATAATAAATTGATATCTCAAAAACATATATTGAGACGAATCTAACGAGGTCCCACAAGACTATATTATTTTTTATCGTTTAATGAGAATTCATGATCAAATTTTATTGTAATTGACCACAAAAGTCAAAATGTGACAATCTTTTAGGGACGGAGGGAGTAATTTATAAGGAGTATATTAGTGCAACTCCGGTTCATTTTAATCGACGTTTAATCACTTTCGAATGAATAAATAAATTATGTTAGTAATTGGAGTAGTGTTGAGGGTCCCAACAATCCAGACTGCTGAGTAGATCAGTAGATGCAAAGAAACATTCCATCCACAGTTCCACACTAATGTTTATTTTAGTCAAATAAATTTAATTAATTACTCTTATTACCCGTTTATTTTATTTATTTTCCGTTTGAACAAGGTAAGAAGGTCGGATCATGGATGTACCTATTGTGTCTTCAGAAGAGCATAAGATGAAGTTCGAACACTATCTACTACTCCGTACATCACATTTTATAATAAGTATATATACGTAAGAAGTAGATGATAGCTATTGTTTAACAATGACTAACAAGAATAAATGTTATAAGAAAACTCAAAGATAATATTTAACACATAATTAAATCATAATTGACAAAAACCAACACCTACCAACAAGATTCAATCAAGACTTGAAAAACTCAACCCCTTTTTGACCATAATGTTGAACATATTTTAGCAATGTGAAGACAAACAACTGAACAACTTACCAAAAAAACCAAGAATGGTGGGGGACAAACAGACAATCATCACCAAATATTCAAACAAAACAAAAATAGTGATAACTTATAAATGACCTCCATCCCTCAAATAATTGTCACTTTTGAATTTTGAATTTTTTTTTTTTTGCAATGTTGGAATGAATTAATTTTACCCACTTCAACTAACTCTGACTAATACTTCAAAATTTAATGTTAATTTTTACCGTAATCTACTATTAACACGATAATTTTAATCCAAATAATTATATATAGGGAAGTATTTAGTAACTAATGTAACAACTTTTATCAATATTTGGCATATTAATATTGTCTACATATAGTTAAATGCCACATCCTACATGCATTTTATGGCCAAATGACATTAAACATCATCAATTTCAGTCATAATTTCCTATTCGATCATCCTAATTTACATTAGCGCTATTCGATCACTAACAAAATGGGGGCAAAATCACCAACCTTTTAGTCAAAATTCCACGTTCGACCATCCTATTTCATTTTAAACACTTCTACATAACTAATGTACCAAAAATGAATACATGAACACAAATTTTCTCCGTTCGATTATCCTAGTTTATCCCGAACACTACTAATAGATCACTAACGTGCCAAAAACACACATTAATTCAAAAAAGTCTCAGTTCGACCATCCTAGTTTATTTAAATGATTACTCGATCACTAACGTACCAAAAACACACATTAATTCGAAAAGTCTCGGTTCGACCATCCTAGTTTATTTAAAACACTACTCGATCACTAACGTACCAAAAACGAATACACGAACATGGAGACTAACCTGCACACCAGGTGAAGTAAACCCAAGAATCCGGATCTTAGCACCGACATCACCCAGGACCCGCAACTCGACCCGATCATTCAAACTTGCATCCTTAATCAATTCGGCTGCATCACTCTGCAACAAGCTGACCCGATCCACCACTATAATGGTCTCCACCCGACGGACACTGTGCGCGGGTTGATAAAACCCGGGCACAGTCCCCCGTCCCAAAGGTATTCCTCTGTACATTATGCTGAATCTCGACTCGTCGTACTTGATCCCGACTTTATTGTCATTTGCAGCAACGAAATCCATGCGGATGTTGAGGGAGACGGAGACGGAGGTTGTGGGGTTTGAGGTGGTTGTGGGTGTGATGCCCACGTATTGGACGCCGACTTGGTTGAGCTGGAATTGGGGTTTTTTGGGTTTGACAGCGAGGAAGACGATGAGGACGATGGCGAGGACGAGGAGGAGGAGGAAGGTGAAGAGGAGGAAGAGGCAGCAGCAGCAGCCGCGGAAGGAGGCTGAGGAGGAGGAGGATTGGTGGTGGTGGTGGTTGTGATGGTTGTGGTGGGGGGGTGGGTAGTGGTGGCCGTTCATGGTGGTGGTGGTCGTGTTATTTGAAGTCATTACACCTCTCTCTCAATCTCTCTCTCTCTCTTTCTATTTCTTTCTCAATCTCTCTCCCTCTCTAGTTTTGGTTTGTAATAATGTGTTTTTCTCTTTGTTGTTTGATTAGTACATGGGGTATTTGTAGGGGATTTTGGTTGCTTGGGTTGGAAGAGAGAGAAAGGGAGTGATGAGAGAGAGAAAAGGAGGAATGATGATGAAGATGATGGGGTGGGGGGTGGGGTGGTGGGCAGGGGTGGGTAGTAGGAGGGGGGGGGGGGGGAGTGTGTAGTAGTGAAGTTAGCTTTGAGCTAAGGAATTTGATATGAATAGGATTGAAAAATATAGAAAAGTGTGATTATGGACCACTGGATTAATTTTTTTTTTAATACATTACCTTTATTTATGTATGTACTTTCTTTCATTTTAATTTGACCTTAAAATTTCTATTTATATACGGTGCTTATATATAGCTTTTAAGAAAATTATAAAAAAGTTATTTCTTTGTAATTAGTTTACATCTTATTACTCTTTTTGTTTTGGAAATGTAAAGTATGTGAGTAAAATTGCTAATTTATTAATTTTTATAAAGAATTTGATGAAATTGTTAATCTATTAATTTTCACTAGTTTCAAATAGTATTTTAATATGTAGTTCGATATGAAATACCATATACAAATGTAAGGATACGGTATTGAGCATTATCCAATTTTGTTTGTTTCATAATATCAACAAAACAAAATGAACCATGCTAGATACTTATTATGTTTCATGCTTCTAAGTTAGTAATAAAAATTTAAACAAAACTAATTAATAACTAAATTTGAAGCATTTTATAATAGCTAGTACAAATGACATAGTGGTAGCATTTTTATTTTATCACTACACATTTTGATAATAATGATACTTTACGTCTAAAATTTAGTTCGAAATAACAAATGAATCGAGTGTTGCTAGAGAACACATTAAAGTGAACGTCAAAAAACAGATAAGACTTCGAATATGAGATTTGTAAGAAATAGATTGAAAGAGTATTCGAGATCAAAAACCATACAAGTATCAGTAAACACCAAACCAGGAAATAGTGCCAAACAAATTGAACTCTCAAAATCTGATACAACTAAAGAAACGACTGCTTGCTCCGGTAACATATAAAATAAACGCCTAAGCCTTCACGCGCCCGTAGTTCTTCTGCTTTTCCTCCGAGGTCTGGAAACGGCCATGTCCGAATTTTGAGGAAGTGTCGATGAACTTGATCTTGATATCTTCAAGAGCAGCACGAGAAGTCTGGTTGAGCAGTGTCTGGCGAAGAGTTACGACCCTTTTCTTAGGACCGACACAGCCTCCCTTGATCATGAGGTAGTCCTCCTTCACCACACCATAGTGGGGGAATCCACCAATTGGAGTAATATCCTTCTCGGTTCTGTAACAAAAGTAAACATTGTTAGACCGCTTCATGGGAACATGAGGCAAGAGTGCAAAATAAAAAATCTAAGAGAGGGAACGAAGGTGCTTGGTGATCGGACCTGTCATATTCGGTGCTTGCTGTGTGTGTTTCTTGGCCAACCTTTCCGAGCCTGTAGACCTTCTTGTTCAATTCAGTACGGTGATGGTATCCGTTCTGACCAGCTCTGGCAACAGTGAAGGAAACTCTGGCAGGGTGCCAAGCACCAATACAAGCAACCTTCCTGAGACCCCTGTGAGTTTTCCTGGGCAGGCGAGTCACACCCCAACGAGTAACAACACCTTCATAACCTTTACCCTTGGTAACACCAATGATATCAAGCATTTCATCTTTCTGGAAAACAGCATCTATGGGAACCTGCTTCTCAAAGAATCCATAAGCATAATCAACCTTCTGAGCAATGCTACCTCCATTGACTTGGATCTCCATAATGTGAGCCTTCTTCTGTTTCAGTCCCTTCATCTTCCTTATCTGAACGGATCAAGTAAAATATAATAGTAAGGTTTGATTCAGGTTCCAGTTAGGCCTTGGTTTAGTTATCCATTGTTATATTTTATCATTATATTAGTTCTCCATGCAGGCAGATGAATAGTACGAATGAAGAAAATAATTAAAATGTAGAGTACTGCAATATGCTAATTGTGCTACTATGATATAATAGTTGACGTAATACCTGAGTGTGAGCCAAAACACGAATCACTGTGGCATACTTTTTCATCTTCTCAAGCTGAGCTTGAACATCTTTCTTCCCTTCTTCAGTTTCAAATTTCTTTGAATACTTTGCAAAAGCCTTCTTCTTGGACTTGCACCAATTCTTGTAAAATCGACGCCTTATCTCCTCACTCAAATGCTGAGCCCAGACAGTGTTGAGGCAACGGAGACCACGAGGAGTCTTCACATATCCAACAACTCCAACAATAACCATAGGGGGTGTTTCAATGATAGTTACTGCCTCACATGTTTCCTTCTTGTGCAGCTCTGGTAAAAACAACACAACAACATAAGTTCACAAAAATTTGGCATTCAAATAGTATGGTCCCCATATATCTGGGAGAACTTTATTAGTGCGGAGAAAATCACAAAAACTAACCGAACATAAAGAACTTTATCATCATGGTGTAAAATACGAATATACACTTTCTTTAATGTACATAATTGAAGTAAAAATTACTTGATCCAGGTTTTTCCACATCTCTCACAATGTGGGTCATCCCAGCCTTGTAACCAAGGAAGGCAGTTAGCTTGCAGGGCTTGGTTTGATCATCCCTAGGGAATGCCTTCACTGCAACAATAAACAAGAGTAAACACAATTTAAATAGTTAACAAAACATCACAAAAACATATAGGATGTTCTGTACTTTATCATCAACTACAAATGAACAAGAAATCAGAGAAGAATATCATAAAAATAGTTACAACTGTATATGATCTTACCCTTTCCTCTTTGTCGGTTAGCTCGCTTCCTTGGGAGAAATCCGAGGGAACCATGCCTAGGGTGCTCAAACTTCCTGTGAGACATCTTACCTTTCTCGACTCTGAAACACACAATTTCACTCGTAAGACGTATAATAACTAATAAACAGTAAACTCAACCAATTAATCAAATACATACAATTACAAATCTGTATAATTTGTACCTAGCAAAGCAACAATAAATAATTGACCAACAAGAAACAACATGTACAACTTACCATCAATTGAAATAAAAGTGTCACGACATTATGTATACCAATAATAACATATACACGTAAATGTCATATTTGTGCACACAATTCATTTCAAGCATACAAGATATACATCAAACCTCCAAATCAATCATCAACAGATCCACTTATGTGTTTATCATTTCTCGATACCAATAGAATTAGATTCGACAACATAAACAAAAATGGAGAAATATGTAGAGCAAACGTGTAAGGGAAAATTACATAAATAGCATATCAAAATACGTATTCAAAAATCATTTCCCAAATTACTACACTCTAACTAAACATTACTAACTCCATTACAAAAAAATCCTCCAGTTTGTTTTTCAATCGTCAAAACTTACAAACTTTGTAACCTTAACCGACTTGTATAAACTCTAGATTAGAATCAAAACTATAATGTAAACAATTAAATACATTTCACCAAATATTACACGGCACATACAAATATATTCCAGCTCAGACTGAGATAACAACATTATCAAATGAATAAAAAATACATAAATATAATTAATTAAACAAATAAACATAACATTTAGTTATCTTATAAGCATATGAATTAATCGAAAATGGAGATGGAACCTTGAGCTTACGGCGAAGAGTTTGTGTTGCAGCAATACTGAGTGAGCCCTAATGGATAAGAGGGGTTTATATATGGATTGGTTGATTTTGAAGGTTTGGCAATAAGCCCATTATAGAGCCCATTGTTGATAGAGTGGACTGTGGAGCTCGGTCTTTTGTGTCCAAAATCTGATCTGTTATACACACCCAATCTTTAGGAGTGAAATTACAATTATGCCCCTCCTATTTGCAAGTGTAATAATTGAGGGGGGTTAACGAAGGGGTAAAAATGACATTGTTTTGGTGTGTGTATAGTGTTCTCCTTTCCAAATCGAGCTGAACCAAATCTGTTACATTCGATGAATGACTCGAGTTTAGCGTAATAGCAGAAAACTTACTCCAGCGTTGTTTGAAGTGTATGAGCCGATTTCCACCGAGGAGCTCGATAGAACTTGAGTAAGTAGGGTGTTCATTTTATAATGGGTTGAGTTGGAAGCTGGTTTTGAAGTTATCCTTGGGAGATAGCTCATTTGGTACGGTTTTGGTATTATACTAGCTTTGCGGGTCAAAAAATAATCTTTTAAAGCTGGTATTAACTCTCTAAAAAGTATATGAGCAAAAATAAAGGATAGTGTACATGTATAGCTTTTCTTTTTCAACTAATCCGTACAATAGATCACACTATAACAAATACATTAAATAAAACAAGTACCAGATTAGAGTCATTACACATCCCAACAAAAGGCACTAAAGGAATTTCAGTTTAAATTTTAACTCAAACATCACAAAAATTTGCTCAAACTTATCATATGTTCTGAAAGCGGTGAATAAGATTTCTATAATGAACAACTTATAACATATTATGGAAATATGATACACATCAATACATCTTCATAAAACAACCGAACACGTGGACCACATGAATCATTTATTTTGTTATATAAGTATTCGGTTAGATGGCTCATAAGCAAAAGACATGCCATCAGGCATCATGAAACAACCGAGCTAATCCAAAATCAGCAACCTTATGGCAGTATGTTACTAGCTTTGATGTCTTTATACACAATATGAGGACTAATCTTTTCGTGTAGATAACCAAGTCCTCTTGCCACACCAAGAGATATTGTCCTTCTTAACTCCCAACTAAAATGCATATTATATACGATTTCAACAACCATATTGTATACGATTACAACAACCATCGCGAAAAGATAGTCAAAGTCACCTTTTTCTTCTAAACCCGCAATACTAACCTAGTAACCTTCCCTTCCTACCACTACAAGTGAACCAAATATATTGTATACAGTTTTAAGTTGCCATAAACTTACCAAGAATGACTGTATGATGTTAATTTTCTTAAAGTATTCAACACAACATCTATGTAAGGCAACAAGGTTTTCATATTTGATGTCTAGAAGTACAAATAACTCAGATACAATGTCTCCCCTTATAAATAAGGAGGACCAAGGATATCTTTTTTTTAAGAATTATGGTGAATCATATAGGGCATAATATAAGTAATGTATAATCATAAAGTTCTTTTCCATTTCATTCAAATTCATCTTTGTTAATTGTTATTGCAAGATGGTGAATCAAAGTCTCATTGTCATAAGTAGGATTGTAAATTACTTGAGCTCGAATTGACAATTTTGTTGGCTCGTCTTAATAACTAGCCGAGTCGAGCTTAAGGTTTCACCAAACTTTCATCAAGATGATCTCCAAATTGACTCTATTATTTCAAAAATTCAATTGAATTAGTAGAAGTTTAGTGTCATGTGGAGGGAGGACTTCGGTGGGAGAGCTTATCAGTAATAGTGAAGGGCGTTTTTAGGGGGGCTTTTGCAACAACATGAGCACAATTTTCAATGCGTTAGCAGCAGAGGGGCTAGCTGTTTAGGAGGACTTATGTTCAGACTTTACATATTTTCTCCCTATCAAGTAAATGGAAGTGAATCTATCTCGACATAATTTTTTTTTTTTTATAATTAGCGATGATGTGAGTTTCGAACCAAAACCTTTTCGTCATCTCGACATAATTTTTTGGACTTCAAACACGTAAAAATAGAGAATCCCAAGTGGCTTGACCATTATAACCCTTAAACCCCTCCACTACAAATTGGTCATCTTCTTAAATTTCCCTAACCCCTTCAACACCCCTCCCTCATCCCTCCCCCCTCTGCCTGCCTTTTGTTTACCTGCTAAATTGATCAGTCAAGTAGCTGGGGGTGTTTCAATGGCTGTTGAAAAGAAGAAGCTAGAAGAAGATGAACTCACAGTTCGTCGTTTTTACAAAATAGTCCTCAGTTGGGATTATATTCGCATGTATCTTCAAGTACTATTCTACACAAAATGCTATCTTTTTTATTTTTCTTATACACTCTCCATCTATAAAATATTGTATATTATTGAATTTTGATACCTGGTTATTCGAATATTGACTGCAAATATTTTTTTTGTATGTATTATTTAGTATTTGCTGAATAATATGTCAAAAGATTGGATTTTTAAGACGTAATTTACTGTTAAATTGATAATTTTGGTTCAAACTAAAGTTACTTGGGTCGATTAATGTGGCGAAGTTTGTTAATTTGATCATTGAAGATCGAACTTTTGTGAAGTAGTAGATAGTTGTTTGTACTTATTCTCGAGTCACTTGAGAAACAGCCACCCTGTTATCACAGGGATAAGGCTGCCTGGTGCCTGCCCCCTCCTTACCCCCTTAGGCGGGAGCCTCTTCGTAGGCACTGGGGCATGGCGATCTTGACAATGTAGAGCCAACTGGGACTATCTTTTAGGGGTGGAGGTTGTGATAGTGAAGGATCACCTGACAGTTCATGCATTATATTCGCAGAGACAGAAAGGGGAGAAAAATCCTTTGGGGTTAAAGAAAGTTAAGAATACATACAAAGATGTTGATGACTATCTATCAGTATTTGAGCCCCTTCTTTTTGAAGAAGTTAAAGCTCAAATTCTCCAAGAAAAAAATGAAGAAGACGAAGAAGATGAGAAAAATGGTATTGCAATTAGCTTTAGTTTTTTTTTTCTTGTTTCTACTTGTCCATGTGCTTAAGCTTCTCAATTTTATGTAAAGAGGCAGCAACTTTTCAACTAATTCATGTAGTTTTATACTACCTCCATCTGAAAATGAATGTCTTACTTTCAAATTCTGGTGTTCGACTTTTTAAATTTCGAGCTAGAATATTTTTTGTAGACGTTGTTCAGTATTTGGTGAGAAATATATAAATATATATTACTTTAACCTACTTCACTATGGTAATTTTGATTTTAATCTAAGTTGTTTATGTATTTAAGGCCGCAAAGTTTGTTAATCTTGACATTCAAAGGAGACAGTCATTAGGATGGAGGTAGTATTATATAATGATTTCTTAATATTCAGCAAAAGCAAGTTAAAAAAGTTCAGATGTACACTATGTTCATGAAGTTGTTTACCTCTAATTATATGCTTAATTACTTAAACGAGGGGTAGATGTACTTGTATGAGTTTTTTAATTTTTATATGTCAATGCATGCTTCAACATTGATCCCCCCCTCCCCCCTCCCTCCCTCCCTCACACACATCTTATTACACCTAATTTGCTATTTATATCTGAGTGATTGAAGTTTACATTATGTTTTACAGATAGTAGATCGACTACTGGAATCATAATGGAGTGTAGTGAAGTCAATGAGTTTCATATGCCTATGATCATATGTACTGATGTAGAAAATATATCCCAAAATGATCTTTTGCTACTCTCAAATAAGAAGGTAGTCTTCCTATCTTGGAGCATTTATTGATTTTGATAATTTTGCAGTTCCACAGTATGATTGTGCTTGACTTTGTAGTTCGGTGACGGTGAAGATCTCCCAACTGCATATGCATTTGCTCTGGTCGAGCATCGACAACAAGATAAAATAAAAGTAAGGATGTTTTTGGATGGAGAAGTGAGAAATTTGAAGTTAGAAGACCTTGAAATGTGCCAAAGATTGATAAATATGAGACAGCGTGTCAGTGGAGTTAATAATTACTTGCATATTCTCAAGGTATTCTTTTAACTTCTTTTGTAGCTTCTTCAGGATTCTTATCTTTCATATTCCTTAAAGAATTAAGTTACACCTTAGTTCTAACATGTCAGTTTAGTCATCAATGTACCGTGTCATTATGTGAACTTCATAACTTGAGTCATCTACTTCCATTAATGTGCCCGTCTAAATGAAGCCTTCTTGATTTCCATCTGAGTTGCTGTTCAATGAATATCAATCCCGCTTTCCCTAGGATCTACTTGCTACAGCGTGTCAAACTGCTTGATGTAATTATCTGGGCCATAGCATGTTTCTTATGACATTCAATGATACTTCAGCCATCTCCAAATTGATACTTTTAACTACTAAAATTGTGATAAAATATTATAGCGTCCATGGCCTTTAACAGGCTTCTTTAGAAATAGATTTCCGTGTACTCTGACGTACTTAATTTTATTGCCAATATGTCTTTATACCACAATTCAAATCACGATTTTAGATGTTTATCTTCTTCATGCACATTTCCTATGCAGAAATGCAGCTTGTCAGCGATTGGGTAATCATCTTCTAATGATGTTTATCTTCTTCATGCACATTTCCTATGCAGATATGCAGCTTATCAACGATTGTACGTGAATATGTTGCTCTGCGCTCAATCAGCACGCTCCCTTTCAAGAACTTAATTTTGGGAGCAGAAGAAAGTGATCATGAAACTGAGGATCGTGCCTGGAAAATATCGAAACCATTGATGGAGTTTATTGAGAGCCGCCACAACCAATCCCAGTTAGACTCGATAAAAGTGAGTATCAAATATCTTATTCTTGATTTACTGTTTCTTGACATTAAATACATTATATTTTCCAAGCTTTACGTTTTCAAATGGATTTTTCATTTATTCATACAAATATTTTATTGAGTAGTTTATTTATTGCAGGCAGGTCTCTCACGCAAACCATTTGTCCTTATACAGGTTTGAGTTCTAGTCCCTGTGAATACAACTCTCTGTTTGAGTATGCATGTAAATGTTGAGTACACACAGTAATTCGTTTTGTTGACATTAGGACAGTAACTGTACCTACTCGTGAATCTGTAACACCTGGAGCAATCATTTAATTTGTCTTGTTTATTATGGTTGTCAAGGGCATAGTTGCAACCCCAAAATGGTAAATTTGATTGGCACCATGTTTTCTTTTAGGGTCCCCCAGGAACTGGGAAAACACAAACTATTCTTGGCATACTAAGTGCAATTTTGCATGCCACTCCAGCTAGAATGCACTCCAAGTAAGTAACAGAAAATTTAATTGTAGATTACTACTGGTGAGTGAGTTCCATTTCTTTGTTTGTGAACTGCAGTAGCTTTTTTTATTTTTTTATTATGAAAGTTTCTTAACGTGTTTATCTAAAATTCTACCTACAGGAGCAAATTCAGCGGGGTAAAACGTGTTCCAGAGTTACCTATTCATGAGAAGTTAGTCTCTCTTCTATATTGAGCATTAACTATATAGCCTACATAGACGATGTTGAAGTCTTATGACTCTCCATTTATTATGTTTTTTGAGTTGACGAAAGAAAATACTCCATATTTTTAACTTGCATGTTGGTTACCTTACAATCCAGCATGGTAGGCAGATTTGAAAATCGTTAGCCTGGTTCTCTTTGCGCACTATATTATTTTACTAAGATCAATCCCAGGGTCACTTGTGAAAAATATATATATGCTTCTCTTGTAACTTTCAGCAATATCAGAAATGGATGAGTGATGACATAAGATAATACATAATGAATGAGTTACGGTTGGGACATATGTACTCCATAAATGACCATACATCTTCACGCTAATAATGTTTGCAGATATAATCACTGGGAAAAAGCATCTCCGTGGTTGTGTGGAATAAACCCTCGTGATAAAGTGATGCCAATTGATGGGGACGATGGTTTCTACCCTACAACTGGCAGTGAGTTGGTACGCTTTAGTGTTCTGACATCTATTATGTTACTGCCTTATTACTTCTTCTCTGACATTAGATATGAAATTCAGAAACCAGAAGTGGTCAACTCCAGCAGAAAATATCGCGTGAGGGTGTTAGTATGTGCTCCATCAAACTCGGCTCTCGATGAGATTGTTTCACGCCTACTAAGCACTGGTTTGCTTCCTTATCATGAACTGTGGTTTTTGTTTGGACAATTATACTTTCCAGTGTACTTGTTACCAAGAGAATATATAACTTGTTTATATATAAATTGTGGATCTCTTCCCTCTTTCTTATGGCTCTTCAAATAATCACTGCGAGAGATTTTACTGAAATATGATGCCACGCTTATGCAATATCTCACAAAGATTGTTATTCGGGTGTCTTGGTTGGTTTATGCACTTCTAACCCATATATTATACTTATTAGAGGAATTTTCTTGGACTAATATTTCAGATTTCACTTGCATAAACTTTTGTTTATCTTCTCTCTTTTTTATTTGCGTCTCTTTGGATAGTCTTAAAGTTGAAATATGATTAGGTTACTGAAAAACCTCACTGCTTTTGATACCCGGAAAAGAACCTATATGAATGCTTCACTACTGATCCCTTATTTTACTTGCAGGTATTCATGATGAAAATGACCTTACATACAATCCCAAAATTGTCCGAGTCGGTCTTAAAGCGCATCACTCAGTCCAGTCTGTATCAATGGACAACCTGGTGTGTAGCTGGTTATGTTTTTATAGTCTCTTACTTTTTCTTTATGCTCTGAGATTATATATATATTTTGTTGTAGGTGGAGCAAAAGCTTGCTTGTATGGGCACACAATCTGGTGACAAACAGAAACAAGGAAATGGTGGAAAGGATAAAGATGGTATACGTGCTTCAATTCTGGATGAAGCTGTGATTGTATGTAACTGAGGATCTGTTCTGTATTTTTCGGAGAACCATTATTTCTTTGTTACTTATTGGGTTCTCTACAGGTGTTCTCCACCCTTAGCTTCAGTGGCAAACTGAATCGCAGCTTTGATGTGGTTATTATAGATGAAGCTGCTCAAGCGGTGAGTTCCAATAAACTTCATATAAAATCTGCATTTAGTCTTGTACATCCATTTAATATTTTTCCCCATAAATATACACAGATGGGATCTGAATCCTGCACTTATCACTTCTTCACGCCTTCAGTCCAAAAAAATTACTGTATATCATTTTGCAGTTGAAGTTCCTTGTTTTTATGATCAAAGGACTCCGCTTGTCCTGATTCACCTTTTTTCTAATTTGTCAATAGGTGGAACCTGCAACGTTAATTCCATTGGCTAATGGTTGCAAGCAGGTGTTTCTGGTATATTCTCTAACTTAACAGATCAAATTATTATAATGTTAGATCTCTGTAAAAAAATAACTTCATTTACTCTATGATGGCTCTCTGGGGGTGCTGATTGTGATTTCTAATGTAGTTTGAAGTATATGCCATAGTTAAATAACAGAGTTTGGTTGGTGTTATGCTTGAAAGGTACAGCGTCCTTACATTTTATAAATCATGTCCTTCTCTTTTAGATTGGTGATCCGGTACAGTTGCCAGCCACAGTGATTTCTACCTCTGCTAAAAAATTTGGGTTAGTGGCATCTACCTCTGGTGTGGCATTAGCCCTTAAAGTGCTTTCTATCCCTCATTGTACTATGATATTTTCATGTAGATATGATGTGAGCTTGTTTAAAAGATTCCAGACTGCTGGTTATCCAGTAATGATGCTGAAGACGCAGTACCGTATGCACCCAGAGGTTCGTTGTCATCTGCTAATACCACATTATTTCAATTGAATGCACATTGCTTTAAAAACTTCTAGGAGTCTTTCTGGATGATATCCCACTTTTATCTTAGTCAATAGCCGATTCTTTAGCCAATGGTTTTGTTTAGAAGCAGCATTTATTTGTCTCCTTTGAAATTTGATCATATTCAGATAAGAAACTTTCCGTCGAAAGAGTTCTATGATGGGGCCCTGGAAGATGGACCTGACATAACATTGCAGACAAAACGCAAGTGGCATAGCTATCGGTGCTTCGGACCCTTCTGTTTCTTTGACATACATGAAGGCAAGGAGTCAAAACCCTCGGGAAGTGGCTCCTCAGTGAACGTTGACGAGGTTGAGTTTGTCCTTGCATTGTATCGTGAATTGGTCACTCGATATCCAGAGCTTAGGGCAAGCAATCGACTTGCAATAATATCACCTTACAGACATCAAGTCAAGCTTTTTAGAGAAAGATTTCGAGCATCATTTGGTGTAAAGACAGATGAATTTGTTGAAATCAATACCGTGGATGGTTTTCAGGTGTGTAGCTTACAACTTCTATCGTTTTTAAAAAGAATTCCATTTTTGCTAAAGTTAGATGATTCAATGAAAAAAGGGACGAGAAAAAGACGTGGCTATTTTCTCCTGTGTTCGAGCAAGTAAAGACAAAGGCATTGGGTTTGTTGCTGATTTTAGGAGGATGAATGTTGGTATCACTAGAGCAAGGTCTTCTGTCCTGGTATGTGTTTGTACAGAATGTATCGTGATTATCCGCTTTGTGACTTGCAGTGGATCTGCTCATAAGTGTGCGAATGTTTGATTAGGTTGTGGGTTCTGCATCGACTCTGAAAAGAGCAGACGAGCACTGGAAAAACCTGATCGAAAGTGCAGAGCAGAGAGAAGCAGTTTTCAAGGTAACACTAATAAACTCACAGGAACTAGTTTTCTCCTTAATTATTCACTCTATGGTTGGTATGAGGATGGCAGTGAACATCGCAATATGACATAGTTTACTTTTAATTATTATAATTATTTAAGTGACTTATTTTGAACAATTTAGTTACATTTCAGACTAGTTTCATTAAATATAATTGCTTAATCAATTACATGATCTAAAATAAATTAAACCGTAATATGCTAGTAGAGAATGAAATGTCCATATGTAGGAGGGGGGAGGAATGTTAAGGTGGATGGAGATCGCCACTTATCATATGTTGGTTATAACTTATAACGTTAGTTTTTGTTAGAGAAATCGATCCCTTTCCCTGTCCTACCAAATTTACTGAATACATTTCACGGAGTTTTGTCCTTCTTCTCCATCTATTGTCTACCAATGTAAGCCTAAAATAGGTGACCGTTTTACATGGAAATATTCACGTAGTATCCAATATTCCTCTGAACAATATTGAAAGTTTGACAAGCTCGGCCTTAAAATCATTTGCTAATGAGTTGCTTCTATTAGGTTTCGAAACCATATGCAGGCTACTTCAGCGAGGCAAACCTAAAACAGTGGGAAGTTGAGGAAGCAATCCCCACGAGACCTGAAGAGCCACCAGAAGATACAGATATTAGCATGGCGTTCAATACAAGCGTACCGGAAGAACCTGACTGGGGTGGTGGAGATGATGATGGCTTTGATGGGGGCGCAGACGAAGACTAATATATTCAACTATCACATTGATTATTTTTTTTATCTCTCGAGTAGAAATCTTCTATCGATTCTTTAGTTTTCCAGCAATATATAAAGATAGTGGAAAATGATTACAATGTTGCCTCGTGTAACATCATCAAACATGCAATTCAATGAACCAATCAAGGAGAGATTTAACGACTCGAGTGAACATCATTGCCTTGCATCCGAAGCATTGATGATCAAAACATAATAATGTGATACATCGATGATTAAAATAGATTCTTTGAAACATAAGTGATCGAACGGTAATAATATTTATACAGCCATGGAAAGTGACAAAAGAGGAGAAAATAGAAGAAAACTTGGAACATGGCATTTTGTCGGATACGATGAGGTTGTATGTACTCATAGTTTCGAAAGAGGACAAATGGAATCTCTTAAAGTAGGAGAAAATACAATTAAACTAGCCGGCTTCATTTTTATTTTATTCGTATTTTATCTTTTTTGAGCCAAGTGTCGACATGAAATTAACAATTTTGCATGCTTTTGACTTTTTCGGATGATTCAGATTTTGCACTCTCGTATTCTTGACAAAATTCTTATATAACTATAACTTTATTTATGCCCAAATAAACTGTAAATACTACAGAATTTTATTAAGAATTAATTCATTTTTCGTTGTTAGTAGGCTTTACAAAATCTATCATCGGATTAGATAGTTGTCGCTTCCACATAACATAGGTCATTGGAATTTGAATTTTGAAAGAATCTCTCGATTTCGAAGATTCATCAATGTACAAGAATTATAAGAGCAAATGACTTCATTGATCACTCACGTTTAGTAGTCGATCACTCTAGTATGACTTTGTATGCGCTTTTTTGGTACAATTCGTGACTTTTCGAAATAATCTTTAATATTTTGGTAAGAGTATTCTAGTCACTCTCTCATAATTTTGTCATGGAAGAGTAGAGCGCTAATGAATGTTAATGAAAGTTAGTTGATAAAAGTTAAAAAATTATGGGAAAATGACTAAAATACCCTTACCAAAATGTTAAAAATTTCGGAAAATCAAAAAGTGTACCAAAAAATGCGTGAGTAACCAACCGTATACATAATACCCAACATGAGTGATCGAAAATATACAAAGTCATACTAAATGATCGACTAGTATTTTCTAACAAACATAAGTGATCGAAGAAGTCATTACCGGCTAAAATAATGACTATCTAACACCATCCCACTCATTTACACCCCTACAAAATAGTTGATTATCAACATGACCAACACTTGTGATATGAAGTCAGAGTAATGATAAATGTAATGCAAAAGTGCATAGTGGTCCACCATTTTTTTTGTCCTAATCTTTTAATTCATTGCATTTAACCAAGCCTGCAATTAATATTATATAAGTATTTCTCTTCAATTTTTCAACAACAAAAAATCACTCAATTACTCCTTCGAGATTCCTCTTCTTCTTTCCAACCAAACAGAGCATAATCATCACAGATTCTCCTAAAAAATCTCAACAAAAAAGTTGAATTTTCCATATTGGTATTGTTTTTTGAAGAAGTAATCATATGAAAAAGTTTTATCTATGCAACTGAATTTCCATTTTTGTATTGTTATTTTAAGGGGAAAATAAATATAAATAGGTTATTTTTATACTTGAATCATAACAAAAAGCTGAATTTTCCATTTTAGTATTGTTTTGTGAAGAATTACAAAAAAAGAAAAAATAGGTTTTATTATTATTATTATGTAAACTTGATAAAAAGCTGAATTTTCGATTTTGGTATTGTTCTTATTATGTAAACTTGATAAAAAGCTGAATTTTGTACTTGGTATTGTTCTTTGAAGAAGATTACATATAAAAAGAGTTTGTTTTACCCTGAATCCTTGATAAAAAGCAGAATTTGAGTTGGAATTGTTTGGTAAAAAGGAGAATTAAATAAAAAGAGGATCTTTTTGGTTTTTACCCTGAAATCTTGATAAAAAAAGCTGAATTTTGAGTTGAAATTGTTTTGTTGTTGAAAACAATAAAAAACATAAAAATCGGATCTTTTTTGCCCCTAAAAACTCGGCAGATATGGCTTCCTCTAAGGTTATGGTCAGTACAGCACCGACCAATCCGGATCTGCCACGTTATGTTCGTAACCATAATTCTTCTTCTGCTTTTTCCTCTCAGTTTCAAAATCCCATCATGTTTCCTTCTACTGATCAGCTCAATGGTAGTTTGGGTTCAATCAATATGGATGATGTATTGAATACCATGTATAGTGAAGATATAGATGAAGGTGGGGGAGGGGGAGGGGGAGGGGGGGAGGTTGGGTGGGGGGAGATGGGAAATGGTGGGCAGGGAGTAGTTGGGAGTGATAATAACGAGGCAATGACTTTGGAGACTTTTTTGACAAAGGCGGGTGCTGTGACTGAAGAGGATGTTAGGGTGGTTCCTGGGGTTGTTGAGGTGGCGGGCGGGACGACGGGGAGTTATGGAATGGAGGGGTTGATGGGTTCTGTGCAGTATCAGGGGATGAGCATGCAGAATTGCCCGAGTGGCGGTTTTGGTGTGGAGGGGTTTGGGAATGGGATGGTGGGTGTTGGAGGAAGTAGTGGTGGTGGTGTGGTTGTTGCTAGTGGCGGTGGTAGTGGGAGGGGGAAGAGGAGGGCTGTGGAGGATGTGCCTTTGGATAAGGCCACTCAGCAGAGACAGAAGAGGATGATCAAGAACAGAGAATCAGCGGCTAGGTCAAGAGAGAGAAAGCAGGTATCTTGCTGTCGTGCTGATCATTTTTAAAAATTAATTTTAGTTTCTCTGTGGAGTTCTTGTTTTTCCATTTCCATTGCAGTCTTAAATTTCATATTCTCGGGCTCCTTGATATAATTAAACAAGTTAAAATGACTCATTGCACTACTTGTTATTCTTATTATAGTGTTGGAACTTCGTCTTGGGTAACGCTACGTACTACCTGATCCCCCGTCCCCTGTACTCCCACTTAGGCAGGAGTCTCTCAGAGGCACTGGGGCATGTTGAATTTTTGATGTTGATGTGTGAAATTCTTGTTGTGATTTGGTTGTTAATATGCATCACATGAAAAAACACAGGCTTATACCGTGGAATTGGAAGCCTTGGTGGCAAAAT
This sequence comes from Echium plantagineum, assembly GCA_003412495.2. Taxonomy (NCBI): domain Eukaryota; kingdom Viridiplantae; phylum Streptophyta; class Magnoliopsida; order Boraginales; family Boraginaceae; genus Echium; species Echium plantagineum. The sequence continues at coordinate 11,218,488 of CM016564.1, read as the reverse complement.
TGGAGGAAGAAAATGCGAGGCTAATAAAGGAAGAGGTACAGATTACTATTGGCTATTATCTTGTATGTGCTTCTATATTTTATTCGGCAAATTAACTTCACAGTTTAGGGATATCTATTGGGTCACTTAAGCATAACTTCGTTTTCAACATTTGATCATTGTTGCAGTCTTAGGTGAAATTAGAATAAGATTAATAGCGTGCAAGTCTTATGATCAAATGAGATCAGATGAAAACTTCCTTTGGCGTGTGCGTGATATCAACCAACGAAATCAAGCTTTTTTCTGTAATATCACCTTTAATAGACGCCTGACACTACTCTAGTTTCATGAGACTTTGCAGCCACGTAAACATATGTTTTGTAATCACCCCCCACCCCTCCCCACACACGCACGCACGCACACACAGTTTTTTTTCCTCGTGTTCTTTCTTTTACGAGATGTCTATTTGTTAGGGGTATATCAGACAGTCATCTTGGCAAGCCACTGAAGTGTTTGATAACGTCCAACCCCATAATTTTTACGTGGTTCGGGATTACTTGTTAATGATATGTTAATAAATAATCTTTATACTGAGTATTAAACTACTTTGAAACATATTTTCTGGGATTGTGCTAGAAGTTCCCTTGTTTTGGTATTATAGTGGTTGCCTGTAAATTGCTTACATTTGGACTTGAAAAAAATTATTTTGAGTTACGCTTCAAGATCGGTTGATAAGATATCAACAAATTGTCTAGTTGTATAAGTTCTTCTGCAAGTGATTTCCATAAATGTGAAGAAGCTATTGAACTTATCCAATTCTAGTTTTACCTTATGTTTCAAAATATGGTTGTGTTTGAATGCGACGTTCATAAATGGTGATGGTGTTGTCCTATTGATGCAGGCTGAACTGAAGAAGCAGAGATTCAAGCAGGTAACCATTGACTCCTTAACTTTCATTCTGAATGCATATAGTAACCTTGTGAGTTGTGACATTAGTTTATACAGCCCTAAGCCTAAGCCTCATCCTCTGGTGTGTGCGGATTGGTATTTTATATTCGCTGCATATGTGCATTAACCACCTGCCCATTCGATTTCCTTTTAATGCTGCTTGTCCCAAAATTTATTACTGCCTGACTAGTTGGTCATTGGTCAAAAGTTGTGAAGTGAATTCCTCTTTTAGATGATATAGATATCAATGTGTTTCTTTAATTCTATCAATCAAAGTCTAGCTGAATAAATAGAATCTTCGCGATCGAGTTTCTTCCCTTTTCCAATAAGGTGCTTGCTTTCTTGTTAAATCTGAATACTGATACACCTTCATGTTGTTGTTGGAAGCTCCCTCGATACTCCTTTTTTTGTTAATAGTCGTTGGCGACTTTACCTGTATGGTGCATTTCTTGAGGATGAGATTTAGGTGAGATTGCACCAGACAATAAGAGGCCTACTATGTCAACCACTAGTGGGATCTTTTGTTTAGTGGTATTTGTGGTTGCACTATCCTTTATGCATCTATTTTTCAATGTGCAATCAACACATTGCATCATTATGCATTAAACTAATACTGAAGGCGCCTCAGTCGTTTACTGTCTATTGACGTATAGTCTTGGTCCCTTATCGCTGATCTCGATTTAGGCTAACTTCTCCTATACCCTTGTGCCGTATGACTTACCTATGAACGTCTGCAGCTCATGGAGAAGGTGAAACCAGTGTTAGAGGACAGAAGACCACCCAAAGCTGTTATGCGTCGGTCAAACTCGATGATTTGGTAGGTCATCTCCCAAAGAGACCAAATAAAGGTGAACAAACTGCCCTGGTTGCAGTTTCTGGGCTGTTACAGGAAATAAATCATCTGAAGGAAAATGAAGTGAATTTATGTGGTGGTCTCAAATATGATGTTGTAGGTTTTGTATGTATATAGATACTAATGATCCTTGATTACTTGTAATAAAAATAATAATCCAGAGGAATCCTTGATGAGCACATGTGTTGTTAGATGTTTAGATAAATCAAATTTTATACATAGCTTAAGTTTCATGTGTGATTGTAGTATAGACTAAATTAAATACATCTTTTTTATTATCTAATATTTTGGATAGAATACTACAAATTACTTCGTCATACATGCTTAAAAGTTGCATTCGCTGTTTTACAAAACACGAAGGAATTTGTCGTAAAGGGATTTGTCGTTTATGTAAGTATGTCATTCAAATAAGAACGGAGAAAGTATCGTCGTTTTTATAAATACGCCATTCGAAAGGAATAAGTGCATTATTATTACAAGGGGTTATATTAAAGTGCTTCATACTTGGAAGAAAATTACATTACATCATTATGCATTATACTAAATTCTTGTAGCTCAAGGATGTTCTTGGCCTGAGATTTTCCCCAATTGTTCACTAGTTTTGAGATCTGCAAGAGAGCATAACCAAATTAAATAATGAGAATATCAAGATTAAGAACGATTTTGAGATAATTTACGTTCGATTTATTAAAAATAAACAAGAATATAAATACCTGGAGAGCATCTTATACTGCATTTCCTATCACAACGCGCCATTAACCTAGCTGAAATTGTTCACAAGGATAAAGATTAATGCCAATCATAAAATCCATAAAAGATGGCGGGGAGGGGGGCGCGGGGCATAGGCGGAGCTAGGAATGTGTCGTGGTTGTCGTGGCAACCATAAAGATTTGATAATTTTAAGACATCCTAACATAAAATTCCAGATTACATCACTGACGGTAACCATAGAGCTATTCGGGCTTCGAACGGGGGCCGGGGGACGAGAACATTTAATATAGAATGAAGGGGGAGGGCAAGCTTACTGTCACGGTTGACACAACCAGTGGAACAAGCATCATAGCAATCAAAGGCATCTGAAGAAATGCTCTGAAAATTTGCAGAGAATGCAAGAATGATCAAAGCAAATCCTAGAAGAGTCTTCTTCTCCATTTCTTGAGTGCTTTTTTTTTTAACTCTACTTTCCTTTTGGTGGATGATCAAAGTGTTTGAATAATTTGATAAAGATGAGAGATATATTATGTATATATAGAAGTGAAAGTGGTCAACCAATGAATATTAAATAGGCATCCACATTATGAGATTGCTACTAGTGGCCATGCAAGTGGGCTGCTGTTGCCATCGATTTTGACTGGCATGTGCGAGTCAAATTTTGGTCCTAATTCAAAGGAGAAGCTAGGTTCTTTCCTGATCTCGGCTCGACAGTTATGTGGAGTTAAATCATGATGATATAGAATTTGAACGTCCAGATGTTGGCTGGTTCTCACAGTTTATGTGGAGTTAAATCATGATGATACAGAATTTGAACGTCCAGATGTTGGCTTCTGATTCTCACAAGTCACAAGAAGTGCAATAAAATTCGAACTCTCACTATACAATGGGCAATTCGAACCTGAAATATTTTAAATTCCAATCTAGTGATGACTTTACCACTAGACTATCTTCTTGTTCTCACAAATTGAAATTACTTTACCACTATTCCACCGAACTATCTTCTTATTCTCACAAGAAGCTCAATAAAAATTAAAAATCTCGCATTACAATGGCCTAGATTCAAACTTAGAACTTTTGAACTCCAATCTACTAGTGATTTACTGACTTTACCACTAAACTATAACTATGTTCGTGCAAGTTCAATCTTTATCGTCTTAAAACGGGTACGGCGGGGTTGGTTCATTGACATTGACTTTACCGTCACTCTTATCTTCAAAACTTTAACATACTAGTTATTAGTGTGTATCAAACGAATGTGCTTTTCAATAACCGAGTTTTAATCGATCCAAACCATCAAATACTAAACAATATTTTAATTTCTTGTACCATATTATAGAATTGAATTTCAATACCGTGTAATACTTGACAACGAATAGGTGATGTGATTAGTATTAATGAAGTCTACCAAGAATTAATAATATGTACGTCAAGATGTATATTCTTTTCGAAAATCCAACTCCTTAAAACTTCGAAGTTACGCCACTTCCAAAATAGATGATTCCCTGAATAAACCCACCAAGTTAGAAAAAGATCGGAAAATGAAGATGAGTATAAATATCTTTACATCCTAAGTTTATATACACGGCAAGAAGTATAACTAAATTCACTGATTCATATACGGATGGCAACCGAGAAAACAGCAATGGTGTATTGCCATGCAAACAACAAAAACACAAACTCACATTCTTGAACCGCGCCTTCCAGTGAAATCCTTGAATCTCATGAGCAACGAGTAGTATGCACAAACTTCGCTTGCTTCAAGTTGAGTACTCTGAGTTTATAGATATTTTGGCAGCCATCGGCAAGGTGAAAGCTAATTGCCCCAAACTAGCTTAAAAATATTTTTGCTTGCTGCTCCATTGATTAGATTATTACTCTGCTTCTTGAGCATTTCCTCTTGTGCACGGGCATCCCCATCCTTAATAGTGCAAAATGGAAAAACATCAGTTCTGCTTCCAGTAACAGATACTACGAGTGTTTCATGAGTTATTAAACAAAGAAAAGACCGAGTAAATAAACAAACAAATTAAGGTACACAAAGGATTTACAAACAATGGAAAAGCTCACCAGTAGAGAGTAGGCACGCGCTAAGGAAACTACTGTGGGATAAAGATCCACAACAGCAATAGCAACCTCCTCAGTTACTTGAGGAACCTGCAGTGTTACAGATGTTTGAGATACACGCAAGTGATGAAAGTCTTTAACAGTTTGTAAACTAGAGAAAGTATGTGAAAGTGGAGATAAACCAATTTGAATGCATGGCAAAATGCTAAGATTCATACAAAATTCATGGCATCAGTATGCAATCAAATAAATGTAGGCCTAGGTAATTTTATTAGATATTACCTGCATGAGTTGAATAGCAAACACATCACTGACTGTCAACTTCTCCATATCAAGACATCGTTTAACAAAATCTTCATAAGAAGCACAGACTGAACTAGTATGTTCGGGATCCAAAGATCTGTAGTACTTCTTTATTGATTGTGTAAGGTGGCCATACTTTCTCAGGGTATCCCCTAATCCACTTGTTCTTTGAACATCAAACCCCTCCAAGATTTCAGTAGTGAAACACCTACCATGCGGAAGCATTAAATTATGAGTGATCAAATACAGAACAAAAAAGCTACACAAAAGAGCATAGAAATTAACATAAAAAAATTAAGCTTTGACAAAAAACATCGAACCCTCCCTATAAAATAGAAAAACTCGAACTTGGCTGTTTTAAATTCAGCCGAACAGGTCATATTTCATATTAAAGAAATAGAATAGCAATTCTCACGCTGTTTTGATGCTTTCAGCAGCCTCAGAAGCATTTGGATCACCTTCCACAAGATATATCATCTTTTTTAGTCCACATCTCTGTGAAATTAGTACAACATACACACATCATATAAAGAGTTATTAACAAGTGCATAAGATGCGACAGGACTGTCACGTTAAAGAAAAAGCACAAGGGGAGAAAGGTAACAAGGAAGACCAAAGCAGGTAGCAGTTCACTATTATGACAGAGTAAGCACATAATATCTTTCCTAATGGATCATAGATAGATATCATTCGATAAAAGAAGATAGAGAAATTTATAAAATCTTGCAGAAAGAACAATACCAGAAGTCGCAGCTTCTGATCTTTGTATCTATTGTCTCTAATAGAGCTACGTAAATCATCAACTTTTTTGCGCTCAACAATAAAATCAAGAACGTATTCACTACCCATTTGTTTATGCCGGGCTAGCCAGATGCAATCTCCAACAGGGAGCCTCCTAACCTACAGAGAATCATCATTTATCATGAAGAGGTAATCAAATATGATTCTGTTCTTTTAATCTTCCAGATGTTATGGGTGCTCAAGCAAAGCATTTAACCCTTCATGCATTGTTGCTGTAAATTAAATATTTTCACAGATTGGAGAAGACCTATGCCTCCAATGTGGAGATACAGAAAATTTAACTCATTGTTTTGTAATGCTATACCCGTAACTTTATTTAATTATCCGTCATGTTGCTGGAAAGAGGAAGAGAAAAGCTTTCTTTCCATTGATTTTGCTAATAAAATATAATTGAAGGATATAACATCACCGACGCAACTTTACTTACCTCAACTTTAATTTCGAATTGAGCGGAGATATTCTCAATCAATTTTGATGACCGAGACCTATAGTGAAGCAAATTCAGGTGTAGAAGTCAAATAATGGACTAGAACATCACTATGGTCAAGGGTATTCATATGCTCCAGAAAATAGACAATAGAAACAAAACAATGATAATGCATATATAAGGGGAAATGTAAATCAGGAAAAATACTATTCCTATAATAAATATGATAAAAAGTCAAGTTTGATGAGTAATTTACACCTGACACCCTTTATCAAGGGATTTGTAGGAGTTAGATGCAAAACCTTGGTCAAATCAACATTTCTTAGTTATTCTTGACAAGTAGATAGTAGCAGAATGAATTTGTACATTACATCATTCAGACAAAACTGAAAAGGTGCACTACCTACAGACTATCAGCTGAACCATAGAGATACTTACCCTCGAGAAGCAAAATGTTCTCGATCATCCAATATCAGAATCACTTCATATGCCTCTTCAAATCTTTCCCCAACATCCAATGGCGGAACTGCCAAATTGTATGGTTTGATACTCGACGTTTCTAAGCCTGCACATCGCTAAATGACAAAACAACAGTAATGAAGTAAATGACAAAACAACAGCAAAGGGACATCTAATACAAAATATCTACTTAAACAAATATAGTTATGTCATACCAAATTATGCTGATGGGTAAAATCTCAGCATCAATTGTGTGGCATTCAAATTCCGACACTCATTAATATGTAACTTTTAACCTTTAATATGTGTAGGATTCTTTTTCTGAGCACCATGCAAATTTCAAGCCGGTCAAAAAATGAGACAGATAAGTTATATTCATCTTTCATAATTCTGTGAAATGTTCCTATAATATCCTGCCTTGACCTTAATTCTCTTTCCAAAATTGTCCAGCTCCGCATTACATATGCCTTAAATGCATAGATGTAACAACATATAAGCTCTATCCTACTATAGCTCTATTCTCAATTTGATTCTTCTTACTGTTCTTTTTCCCTACAAATCACAACTAAAATCAACGAAAACATGTCAATGCATGCATATATGCTTTTCCTGTTAAACAAAATATAATGGACAGTTCTTTTTCCCTATAACTCACAGCTAAAATTAACGAAAACATGTCAATGCATGCATATATGTGTATAGTTCTCAAATCTCAACTGTTTTCTGTTAAACAAAATATAATGGACATGGAACCATGATAAGAAAATATGCGGCACAAATTCAAAATCAACTTCACCAATTTATAAACATATATAATTAAAAAGCCACATACCCATAAAGAAGTCATATGTTTCTCAGATGATTGCAAAGAAAAAACTTACAGTTGTTGGCCGAGGTACTAATGCAGGCACCTCCTGATTAAAGCTATTAAGACGTGGTGACTCGGTGTCAGAGCAGACAGTCCTGGCAGCATATTGTTGTGGCTTTTTACTTGCAAGAGTATCTTCTTTACCTGATCCAAAGAATTTCCAATGGGACATCGATTTTGGAGTGTAAAGAACGATATTCAAAGGTCCTCTTACAGAACGTGGTAATTGTAGCCTTCATACACAAGGTAAGAAAACCTCGTGAAAGCATATAGGATGTGATATATGACGTACATTTTGGAGTGAACTTCATGATGCTAATAACTTTTGGTATTGTGTCTTGACAAAGTAAATAGCGTGAAAGCTTCATTGACTAGTTTTTTGTGTGTGTCGGGGGGGGGGGGGGGGGTGGGGAAGCTCGCTTAGAGGTTGTTGGGTGTTGAAATCCATCCTCCCCTACAATCGACCCAGAGGGAAACGTACTTCCCCTTTGGGGATAAGAAAATCATGATCGGTAGAGCGGACCAAAAGCTATGGAACTCAGTCGTGGGACTTTTCGAAATAGAATGGCGTCCCCAAATATAACAATTCGTATTTGCGTACCTTAAATATCAGTAGTACGATGGAAGAAATGCAAGGCATACCGTATACTTGATTTTCTCGAAGACGACATAAAACTGGTACAGGATGCACTTTCTTCAGAGACGGAGCAAGAAACTCTGAATCTGAAAGATCCTTTCTTGATTGTCTAGGATCTGGTAGGTCATGCTGCTTCAAATTTGAAGACTGATCATTTGGTGCCGAAATCTCATCAGCCTCGCTCAGACCAGATCTGGAAATACATTCACGTGCCGCGTCTTTGCCTTCTTCCGTAAGCATGTACCTTGTTCATTGTTTCCCAGGAAATTCAACATGTATGAACAAAATCAAAAAGAAACTAGAAGTCCACCTAATATGAGTACTTAAAACAACTGAAAATTCACAAAATAAGCATCATTGAATCCATTAGTTTATAAACGCATCCATCATTGAATACCACCATTCTTTATCACTATACTAATTTGCTGAAGATATGATTTGTAAACATCAGCGAGGAATCTAAGTACCATTCCTCTCTCAGATTTAGTAAAGGGCTCATGACAGTAACAATCACCTATGTTATCAAGGTCTTCATGCAGTTCCATTAGATTAAGTATAACACGGGTGAATGGGTGAGTTATATTAGATTTTGTGTTTTTTATCTTTTTGCCCCAAATTATATTTAATGACGTAAAGATATACCCTTACTGAAAACCATTAAACATAAAGTAAATGATATCCTCAAGATTCTCATTTCAAATCCCATCGATAGAAAGTATAAATCGTAAGTTGTTGAAAACTTGCTAACAAGAGAATATGCGAATATGATATTGGCGAGAGATGGAAAATAAAGTGGAAGCCATACTTTGCGGGGCAGCTAGACTTGGCAACAAGTCCTTTAGTTATCAAGGTCTTCATGCAGTTCCATCCACTGTACCAATCTCTTGGTGAGCTCCCAAAATCTCTTGCTTTTCCTTTTCCTTTCTCAGGTCTGAAAACATACTCCAATTAGGGAAACTAAATATGGTATTCTAAACCTTTTTTAGCATGTACATAGCAATACACAATAAGGTGCAGTATCATCACCTACGAGTGTCTCATGAGTTATTAAAGAAAGAAAAGACCGAGTAAAGAGCCAAACAAATTAAGGTACACAAGGGATTTAACAAACAATGGAAAAACAACATGGATTACATACCCTATTGGCACACGAGAAAGCCCACTAGCTTCAGCTGCATCAATCAACTCTTGTTTGTGCATAAACTCAGTCCCACGTCCAACTGCCCTGATAGATAAAAATACTTCTATGTGAGATGATTGTAATCATACTATCAGGAAGAGAAGACTGTAATTTACAGAACCTTATACACTCAACTTTCTGTTAATGACAGAAATCCATTGATACCTATACAATGTAATTAACAAGGCATATGCTACAGAATTCTTTTGTGGAACGTAGCGTCTGGTACTCTTGCTCCTTTTCCCTGAAACAATTCACAATGCATTTTACCATCTCAACATAGCAATATATGTTAAAGCCTTTTCCACACCCTCACTAGTTGCCCTCCCACTCCCCCTCTTCTAACTGGCTCTTGCAAAAGTGACCAATTTTTTACTTACGAAGTGCAATGCCAATTAACCATATGGAGTGAATATACAGTACTAATCATATAAGATTGAAAGAGCTAAAGGGTTGATTCATTATCCCACTATACGTAAATTTACATTGAGAATTTGAGCTTCCTTCAGCGTAAATTTTCCTGTGCCCCTTATACACCATGGTTGCAACAACCATATCGAGTATGCAGAATTACATATTACGTTTGACAAATAACAAACATTTGAATACCTTTGTTTGTAGCATCCTCGTCTTCCGAGGCCCCTAGACCAGTGTCAAAAAAGCCTTGAGCTTGTTTTACAGTCCACTTGCCTATACCCCTTATACACCAAGATTCCAACTCAAAAAGGGGAAATAGCAGTATTGATAAATAAATCCAAAAAATCAAATGTTATGTCAAACGAAAGTACTTCGAAAAGATCCATTTTTTATTGAAATAAAAAGTCAACCATACAAATTCAAAATTGGACAATCATTTTGAAATTAAGGTAGCACTAAATTTATCAAGCAGCATGATTGATGTGATTTTAACCAATTACTATACAACATATACACAAATATTTAATTCCATGTTTATATTAAAAGAAGGTAACCTTTAAAATTCAAAATTGAAAAAGTCAACCCTTAAAATTCAAACTGGACAAGCATTTTAAAGCATAGTGAGTACTTAGTTCATCAAGCAACATTCATATTTTTCACCAAATACTGTACAAGATATACACAAAATTTAATTCCAATTTTGGTTATAAAAGTCAACCATCAAATTCAAAACTGCAAATATCAAACACGAAATTCAAAAATGGTCAATCATTTTGAAACAAATTTAGTAGTACTTGGTTTATCAAGCAACATACTTGACTTCAGAAAATTGCTTGATAGTCTTGATTGGATTTTTGCAAACACAAACATTGCAGTAACCATTGTACAACGTTGTATCGAGATTATCAGATATCCCCTTAGGGCTTTGTGCTAGTTCTTCACGCTTTCTATACAAAAAATCGGCTAAATCCTCGTTTTCTGAACAAGTAATTGGTCGTCTTCTTCTTTTATCCATTGCGAAATTGGACAATTATTTTGGGAAATTGAACAATTGTTTTGGGAAATCTGTGAAGAATCGGTTTCTAGGGATTTTAATTCTGGGAAGAGGAAATGGCGCGAGGTTTTCTTTTTTGAAATTATTGAAAAAATAAAAATAAAAATTATGGCATAGCCTTTTATTTTATTGATAATAATCGGTTTTGGAATAGTACGGTATGATGCATTTTATTAATATTGCGACTATTTCATTTAATGTTATAAATAAATTTTAAATTTGTATGAATTAGTTACTCTCTGCAATCAAAGTAATTGGTGTTTTCGTATATTGATGTGGAGTTTTAACCATCATACAAGGGCCTTGTAGGAAGGCTCTTCTAGATTAAAGCAGAAAAAGGTTCTTCGACTTCACAATATATAAGAAGCAAATGATATAATGGCCTTATCGATACAGAGACTAGTCTAATTTCGTCCTACGGATTTAACCGATATAATTCGAAAAAGCAAACATCAAGTCCAAGCCAAAAAAATATGAGAAATACTTATCGATACAGAAACTAGTCTAATTTCGTCCTATGGATTTAATTAGTATAAAGAGTTTTGTCAGTTTACAATGAGAAAACAGCCCATGAAATTTATTGGGACTGTTACACAGGCAAGGAGGAGGCCATAACCAGTAAGCCTCTCATCCAAGACCAGGCCATATAAATACAGACCATATGATATTCACAGAGATATTACATCACAACACCACCTTCATTTGCCTGTTGATAGGTGCAACAATATCTATTCGAAGCTTGACGTGCGGCTCCATCGACCTTGCAAGTATTCTTCTACAGAGATCATTTGATCTGCACTGTTCCTTGATAGTGAATCATCGTCTAGATTTTGTAACACAAGGTTAAGAAAAGATTGGATTGTTTTCGGGGACTGTTCTTCGTCATCAATGTCGGTTTCTTCAGATGAGCTGACATGTTGCGCTGCCCACTTTACTACTTCAGGTTCTCCTTCTAGGAGCTTCACCACCTGCTTTGCAGAATAATGCGAAACAGGACTTGGATGAGTTTAATAAAAAGGCACGAACAAATTATGAGACTTTGGCTATTGTTAAACATTATGCCTTACCGTGCTCATATCGGGACGGTATTTAGGTGCTCGTCTGATACACATACTGGCAGCTAAGACCATGTTCTTAAACTGATCATGATCATATAGATCGCATAGGTCTGGATCTAGCAATTCAGAGAACTTTCCATCCCTTAGAATTTGATTCGCCTGCATCAAAATTCACGGTCAGAGAGAGCTACTTGCTGGAATCTATATCTCACAAACTACACAATTACTTATCACAGAAACCTACCCACATGACCACGCTTTCCTGACCCTTCGGGTATCCATTGTCAATTGGCATTCTACCCGACAATAGCTCGAGAAGAACAACGCCGAAAGCATATACATCTATTTTCTCATCAAGTCTGCCATGCACAAAATATTCTGGAGCCAAATAACTGCAACATAAATACTTTTGAGCAAGACACAGATTTTGCAGTTTTAATCGAAATAGTTTGAATAAGATGTTAAATTTACCCAAATGTCCCAGCAACATCAAAGCTGTCAATGTCATATGATGCATCTGAAGCCAATGTAGCAAGACCAAAGTCTGATAGCTGCAAACACAATTACTGTCAGAATGATTTCCACAAAACTGAAGTGATCAATGAGGGAAGATACAACAACTTGAGAGATTCAATACCCGTGGCTCAAAATCATCAGAGAGAAGGATGTTAGATGACTTAACATCTCTGTGTATAATAGGTTCTGCACTTGCATTATGCAGATGGTCCAGAGCCGCAGCAACACCAATGGCAGCTTTATATCTCTCAGTCCATCCGAAAGAACATCCCGACTTGTGTGTACCTTATGTAAGTAAATAAAGCTAAGTAAGGAAAACTAAACATTCCAATGAATTCATTTTAGGCTGATACAAAACATCATATTCAACCATACCATGCAGATTTTCCTCTAAGCTTCCTCTCGTCAAAAGATCATAAACCAAGAGCAGATTGTTATCTTCGAAGCAGAAGCCAACCAGAGAAATTATGTTCTTATGATTCAATGTTGTAATAATCTGAATCTCGGAAACATATTGTTTCAGGACATGCTCGGATGATTTCAGTATTTTCACTGCCAGTTCACTGCCATCTGGAAGAGACCCTCTGAAAACTTGACTGCTTCCTCCTCTTCCAATCAAATTCTCTGTAAAGTACATTAAAATTAGAACATAATAACAACATAAAGTTCGCATGACAACCAACACTTTTAGAAGAATACAGCGTACCAGACCGAAAGTTCGATGTTGCTAACAAAAGTTCCTGATAGCTGAATAACCTACATATGGATGAGTACTTATCCGAAAGGCCTTCCAGTTCTTTACGCAGTATCTTCACATCAAAAAGATCTGGGGAAGAGATCGAGTTGGATCCAACCACTACACTTTCACCACTCTCCTCATCCAACTTAGAACTATTATGAACATGACTATCACAAACGCTATGTTTGTGATCAGGAAATATAGATCCAGAACCCTGTCTACTTAAAATAAATTGCTTCCTAAAGGACTTCTCTTCTGTTGCAGACTTTTCAGATCGCAACTTGTAATGTGTTAATACTCGGCGGATAAGTGTCCAACCAGACCTAGATTTAGGTGTTTCAGGAGGGGTAGCTTGATTATCAACAGGGACCAAAGCCATGGAATTGTCTACATCATCACTACAAGAATCCTCATTTGAAACAGTAGTTGTCGTTGAAATCGAAGGATTTCTACCCAAAATCTTGGCTCTTATGCTCTTCTTTCGAGTCACCTTGAAGCCTCGCAACTCAGAATGACCCTCAGTGCTAGCTTGCCGTTGAAATAATATCTTGCCATTATCAACTGCGATAACTGAAACACTCCTAGGGAGGTTCCTAGAGCAGAATGTTGCTACAGCCACGGATGATCGGATCCTATGGGGGGTTATTGAAGGTCCCACAATTAAGCATGTAGCATTACAAGATCTCGCTTCATGGGCTAGAACTTTTCGAACTGGTCTACCTCTACAGAACTTAAGCTTTAAATCAACCTACAACAACCCATTCCATGACACTGTTAATTTCACATACCACTTCAAATTCACATAAAAACACAAATCTGGTCGAAAACATATTTTTTTTATCAACAATTATGAAAATAGAAAAAGAAATTGAATTCTAATTCCTAACAAATTCTCATGTTATCGCCATATCAAAGCAATGATGAACCAGCCTAAAAACAAGAGGTAATCGGAAAAACTAAAGATCGGCTTCTTCCAAAGTTGCCTCAAACAGGCAAAAAGCAATCTTGCAAGAAAAACTTGCACATCCATAAATCAAGTAAATCCCAAAGGATGGCAACATTACAACAATTCACAAAACTAGAAAACATAAAATTGGCAATATAGTTCATATCAAAAGAAATTATGGAGAATTTCACAATTATAAAGCAGCCGAAGTTCAATTACATAAAGCACACCTGTTTTAAGTTGCAGAAGCCCTCATATGCAGCCAATACTGAATCAAACCTCTTCACTAGCAAAAGCGGGGAGCTTTTATCATCTTCACATCGAAGAGACAAAAAAAACATCAAAACAAAATTAGAGAAAATTAACACTAATCAACATCTCAAAATTAACATAATTCACAAATGGAGTCCCTATAATAACTACTCTCACTTTCAAAGATTCCCTTTTGAGTAGTTGAACACAGATATTTTGTTTATCTTATTATATAAAACTCCTACTTTACATGAAAATACAGAATTATGAAAATATAGTATTGTAAGCCTCATTTACAAATATATTCGAAGTTATGCATGTCAATCAAGTTTATAAAGTTCGATAATTTTGACAATTGAAAATCAAACTCGACGAACTTTTTGGAGTATTTCACACCACAAGTACACATACCTGTGGTTGGATCAATAACATGAAGAGCTATAACTTGATCTCCAGGCTGAGCCACCTTCACCAAAGCCCAAGTCAACAACTCTCTACTTTTCACACCCAACTCCACTCCCACCACCACTACTCCCCCTCCCCCACCATCACCACCGACAGTTTCACCACCAGAAATGCTCTCTTTACACGTGGAAACAGCATTCTCATTACCCATCTCTAGTTTCATTATCTCCAACACAAAACCAACCAAATTCACAACCAAAAACCAACACCAAAACCAAGAAAAAGTTGCACTATCCCTATAAACTATGAAAAGATGCTTTGCTTTGTTGTTTTCCAATAATGGGTACTGGTTTTCTTGGTTTTTGAAACAATTTTCGCAAAAAACAGAGGTTTATTATTCCTTTTGTTGTCAGAAACTGTAAAAAACAATGTCAATAATGTGTCTGTTTTTTTATGTGCGTGTGAGAGTGTCGGAAAGTGAGGGGATTGGTGAGGATGATGGGTTTTGGAAAGCATCGTGTCCAGTCAAATGCAGTGAATAATAGGGGGTGGGCCGTGGGGGTAGGGGTGGGGTGGGGTAATAATTAATTTTCGCACCACTTGGCCGCTTAAATTTAATCGTTTATTTCGATTTTATTTATTTGTCGTTTTATTTATTTATTTTTTGTTTATTTTGTTTGTCAATATAATTTGAAGAAATTTTTATTTTATTTTATATATTTTTTTCCTTTAACATATAGTGATCATAAATCATCTTTTCAACTTGGAACTTAAAATATTACTCCCTCCGTCCCTAAAAGATTGGTATATTTTGACTTTTAGTGGTCAAACTTTAAGAAAATTGATTAAGAATTCTCACTAAACGATAAGGAATAATATAGTCATGTGAGATCTTGTTAGATTCGTCTCAATATATATTTTTGAAATATCAACTTTTTATAATTTTTTCGGATGTAGAATAAGAGATATTGATATTTGAAATTGTATTTTGTTGATCACCAAAAGTCAAAATATATCAATTTTTAAGGACGGAGAGCGTATTTTTTTTCTTACCATAAATGAGATAATTGACCATTGAAAGTGAGTTTTAGGATAAAATTGCAAAAGCTGATATGAGTGCTTTAACTACTTATCAATTATAATCATTAAAAGAAAATTAAGGGATTTAATACTATGAGTAATTAGTATCCTGTCCCATGTGTTGGTAATTTGACGTTCTTATTATTGGTAAAGAATTTTCAAGTCTTCTGACTATCTGACGCACAGAGATTTACATGCATCCTTTCGACTTTCAAGACAGAGACGACATGATCGTTATAGTTGCGGTTCAATCCTTTGTTTTTGGTAAAGTATTTTCAAGTTTTTGGTAAACTATGACATTCGAGTGACGGCACATTTTTTTCGTAAATTTCAAAATTAAATTGTAGCTGCGTTAAATATTTTAATTTTTTTGGTGGTCAAATACTCAAATTTAGTGACCTTTCAAGTGTTCATTGACTATTTCAGATTAATTGACATAATTGGTGTTTCATTGTACAATACATACCGAGGATTTTGTAGAATGAATGATTAATCTAAATTGTAAGCATAAGTAATAAAAATAATAAGCACAAATAAAAGGTAACTTTAAAGAAATACGTGATGAAATAGAATATAAGTAAATGTGCAACATGCAAGTAATATTAAAACTAACAAATTACAAATTCCTTAACATATAAAGAACTATTTGATAGAACATATACTTCGTTTTCTGTTACTGATGCTACTATTTAATGTTTTCACCATCATATTTACCAATTATTTAAGTTTAATTGATTCTCTAGTTGAGCATACGCGTCATGTTTTCACATATATAAATTGTGGACATGAGATATTTAATTTGTCATAATTAATACTCCAGTAGTTTTTAATATGTGACATCCGTTTTAATATGAACAATTAAATAGGGTCTCCCGCTAATAACTGATTAAGTGATTTAGGATTCGTATATCATATGTAGTGTGTATTTTTTTCATTTTTTTTTTCATTCAAATGATAGAAATTACAAATATTCATAAGATATGAAATACATTTATGAACTAAGTAAATGGGAGTCTAAGCTTCAAATAAACAACTTCGTCTTCTTTTATCACTGTTCCACTAAACTTTCGCTTCATAAATGGGAATCTAAGCATATGTAGTTTGTACTTGATTGTATATTTATTGAAGAATATAAATAAATTGACGGAGAAAGAAATGAATGTGCATGAGTACTATTATTACTTGTTCTTTATGATACTTTTCAATTATATTTATTTGTCTTTAAAAATATATAAAGTTCTAATTCATGTCCCTTTATTTTGAAATTGGAATATATATATTATATATATATAATCTTAAATACTAAATTACATGAATATGTTCTTGTGACTTCTTTAGGATGAAAGGTGAAAAGGTAGGTCTGTATGGAGGGGTCTTGCACAAGATTGGAATCAAAAGTCAAAATAGTCCGAAAAAGAGTTCATGTGACTTCTTTAATTTTTATGAATTAATGGTAGCTTATGAAATTGATTGGGGTCACTTGGTCTGTTCACAGCTGTGAAAAAGGACTATTTAAAGAGGCTTTGTATTCAATTGATTTGTTGATTATGAAGAGTTAATGAATTTGGATCATGATATAATAAGTCATTATTCTTTACATCCAAAATTTCGTAATGTAACTTGCACTGGAAAGAAGTTCAGACTTGAATCGAATGACACATATCCCTAACCCTTACCTTAAATGTCTCGTTGGGAAAACTCGAAGGCAACTGCTTGGACTTATACATAATGTTGTAAATTTTGACCAACTTTCAATAGACGAATATACGAGTATAATTACATAACTTATATAAAGCAATTTTAAGATGATCAAGTAATATGTCATGTCGAGCCCACCACGATATGAGCCCATGTTATTGAGAGCAATCGAATCCAGAGATGGAAGAATGGGAGAAATTTGGATCTTTTGGCAACAATAAATCGGTTTGCCACATAACTTTCTCCACGTGCCTCGCCGCCCAACCTTCTTGCATATATTCTTATTTCACTTTAATACAATTATTCACATAAAAATTTACTATAGATCGAACCAGATCAAAAACAAGTTTTATTCTACTATTGATATCAACAACTACATGGATGAACGCTTAAAAAAATAAGTGATGAAAGTCAATCGAATAGTCTAGTGAAAAAGACTATTGTCAGTGATTAGAAGGTCCTGGATTCGAAATTCACTTTATCGCTAATTTATAAAAACAAAATAATTGATGAAACTATGAATATAATGATATTATGAATAATAAGTACAAATTTTTTTAATTAGCAGACAATTAGAGTAAATTACGAGACAAATTTTTTTTAACAGTATTTAAACTCAAAATAATACTCTCTCCATCCCTAAATGATTGCTATATTTTGACTTTCATGGTTAACAAAACACGATTTAAAACGTAAATATCTCATATTCTATATTCGAAAAAATTATAACAAGTTGATATTTCAAAAATATATATTGATACGAATCTAACAATATCCCACATGACTATATTGTTCTTTATCGTTAATGAGAATTTTTTATCAAATTTTTTTAAAGTTGACCATAAAAATCAAAATGTACCAATCATTTAAAGACGAAAAGAGTACTTAATTGAAAATTTAGGTCAAATATTATCAGTCTATTAAATCTTCGACATGATGGTGTATAAATATTAGGCAACACTTGAGAGACTTTAAATTTTGGGCAAAGTCGTGATTAAAAGTTGGAGTACTAATTGAATGCCTCAAGTAGTATTTTAGTAAGGAATGGAGGCTATATGTAAATTGTAGCATTTAATGGAGTAATATATATGAACATTGTTTAATGGTCTGGCACTATCGTCACATAATACCATGGAACAAAACAAAATATAATTAAGTAAAGATAAGACGGGAGATGATCCGGTAATCAAGTTCTTTTTGGGACAATTAAACAATGTTTGGACACGAGAAGAAACAAAATTAACGAGGTAATAATAACAGGAACATGTTTTGATGTTGTCAACCATTGCTAGTTGCTATATTTGATGACCAACACCTGATATCTTGGCATTCATTGATCGGCCTTAATTGTCAAACAAATATTTTAATTTTGTTAAGAAAGTTTCTATCTTTTCCACTTGTATAATAGCTCTCTTAGTTAAGCGAATTGTAAATCGAGAAATATATTAAGAGAAGATATAGAGTAGGATACGATATTAGAAACAACTCTTATATATTTTAGTAATATATTGTCTTCGTATGAATTCGCGTCCAATACTATCACTTTGTTATTTTATCATTGACCACTAGACTATAATCGTCAGAGTCGGGATGGACAAACAAATGAGGAAAATAATATCCAAACATGTTGGATGGTTGCTTTGAGGAACATATAACTCATAATAAGCACATGAAGGATTGACATAAACTAATTATATCACTAGAAAAGTAAGCAATTCCAATAGACAACAACATTGTATGTCCATAGAGCATACATACTAACACTATCTAGAGAATAATTCAAAAACAATCATTTTTTGTCATATCATATTACTTCTTATCATATCATCAAATATACTCAAACAAAAAACAATTGAATATTCAAGTTTTTCTTTCTTCACCACTAATTAAATTAATAAAGTAACTCATTTTCTTTACAAATGAAACAAATCTAATCTATTTCTTTAAATCTTGAAAAAAAGAATTGAGACTCCCAACAATTGTGACTCACTATATTACTCCTTCATATACTCTCTAGGGTGGTGTTTTAGCATGAAATGTGATGTATAATTGATAGTCTAACATCATATCTAAATATAGGAATACCTAGTGTAGCTTTACAAAACATTCGACTTATTGAAATTTCTTAAAAATCTTTTTAAGATCGATATTGACAAGAGCATCGAAATGTCTACGCCCAAAAAATCGAATTTGCAAGAACTCTTGGACTATTTTAAAGTTGTTGGCAACTTGACATGTAGTTTACAGACTCAACATACACTAGTATGGGAAATTGGAAAGGCAACACATGCAGATAAGAGAACATAACAACACCAAAGAAAAGGCTCCCCATGTGCCCCTTTTGGAGTTGATGCTTAATAATCCGTTTCCACCCTCACACAATAATCCCCTAAAAAATTATCGAATTTTAAATTTTAATCATCGACTTTTAAATCTTAACACGTATTAGTTTATTACATATGTCATATATTTTATTTGGAGGATACATTACGATATAATATATTTAACATGTTTTACTATTAACATGGTAATTTTGATTGACGACAATGCTGCATTAGTTGATTTCGATCATTGAAAAATTAATCGTAACCTCCACTATGACGCGTTTGCAGCTTCCTACAGTTGCTTGTAAAACAGAACATATGCCTGATCATGAAGCACCTTGCTTGTGTGTATGGCGGAAACAGAGGCATCATCAAATCGTAGCCACCTACCATTAGCATGACGAGCATCTGTAGTATAATGCCCCTTGGAGGCCTCTTTCCCATGGTGAGTCATGGTCAGTGCCGGTCCATAAATTTTTTAGGCCTAGTGCGAAAACTGAAAATTGGGACTTTGGATAATTTCTGTTTTCGATGATTCATTTTTATTCATTGAAATGAAAAATTAGAAATTACACAAAATGATATCTTTGAACATTATTTGATGCAAAATTATTACACAAACGGTATCTTATCAACTAAAATATCTTCTGTTTCATTATCAAGATTTTCCCAAGTTCTAGGGTCGCAAAAATCAAAATGTAAAAAAGATTCACTATTGTAAGCTAAATTTTCATTATTGAGTTCATTTGGCATAATATTTTTTTTATTATCAAATTCTGTTGACACTATATTTCCATCACATGAAACTACATATTTTTCCTCAAATTTTGATTTAATTGATCACTACCTATAAGAATACTTTTTTTTAAAAAGAATTCGCTTTGTACTTCTACTTATACAACTAATATACACTCCATAGGAAAGACCGAAAGACTCAAAGAGTACTACTAGTACGCTAAGTAAACAGTAATTCTGTCCACGGTTCAAAGTTTCTTTTTCGAATATACTTTCGAAATTATAAAATTAAGCAACGTTTCGGAAACATTATGTGTAATGACCCACCCAGGTGGGCCCCGTGAGGTTAGGCTCGATATCAACTCGGTAACAGAGTCATCACTCGATGGATGACTCAATAAACTTACGTAAAACATATGAGTAATAATAATAAATATTGATCACAAGGCCCTTATACGGACTTGGCTCAATTAGGACTCAAATTGACCGAACGAGCAAACTAC